>JAOEHX010059876.1:0-31861 GCA_025448015.1 Bolborhynchus lineola
TTGTACTTCTATAAAGCGCTTGAAATGGTATCCTTGTCTCTAAATTGGAGAGACGTCAGTTTGATAGGTGGACCACATAGTGGATAAAGAACTGGCCGGATGGCCGCACGCAAAGAGTTGTAGTCAATGTCCAGCTGGAGGCCAGTAACAAGTAGTTTCCCTCAGGGATTGGTATTGAGACCAGTCTTGTTCAGCATCTTTGTCGGTGACATGGACAGTGGCATTGAGTGTACCTTCAGCAAGTTTGCCAATGACACCAAGCTGTGTGGTTCTGTTGATACGCTGGAGGGAAGGAATGCCATCCAGAGGGACCATGATACGCTTGTGGGGTGGGCTGATGCCACCCTTATGAAGTTTAACCATGCCAAGTGCAAGGTCCTACACCTGGGTCGGAGCAATCCCAGGCACAGCTAGAGATTGGGCAGATAAGAGATTCAGAGCAGCCCTGCACAGAAATACTTGGGGGTGTTGGTTGATGAGGAAATGAACATGAGCTGGCAGTGTGCCCTCGCAGCCCAGAAAGCCAATTTTATCCTGAGCTGCATCAAAAGGAGCATGACCAGCAGGATGAAGGAGGTGATTGTGCCCCTCTACTCTGCTCTCATGAGATCTCAGTTGGAGTATTTTTGTACAGTTCTGGTGTCCTCAACGGAAAAAGGACATGAAGCTGTTGGAAGAAGTCCAAAGGAGGATCACGAGGATGATCAGGGGAATGGAGCACCTGCATGAAGACAGGCTGGGAAAGTTGGGGCTGTTGTAAGGGTGCTGAGCAGGGATGCTTCATTAGGGACTGTGGTGATAGGACAAGGGGTAATGGGTTAAAATTTAAACAGGGGAAGTTTAGATTGGATATAAGGAAGAAGTTCTTCACTGTGAGGGTGATGAGGCACTGGAGTTGGTTGCCCAGGGAAGTTGTGAATGCTCCATCCTGGTGATGTTCAAGGCCAGGTTGGACAGAGCCTTGGATGGCATGGTTTAGTGTGAGGTGTCCCTGCCCATCGCATGGGGGTTGGAGCTAGATGATCTTAAGTTCCTTTCCAACCCTAACTATTCTACGATTCTATGAAATTCACTTTTTCAATGTTTTTTGACAAAAAGAAAAGACCAAATATGATGATCTAGACCAAACAGATCCAGAGAATTTACGAGACTCTTTCTTTTCACCTCATTTAATGCATAAACTACAATATGCATAGAATTCTGCTGTCTGTAATACTCAATAGACCAGAATCAGCAGATACAGCAAATAAGTATTTTAAGTGACAGTTTGTATGATGCAGCTGTAATGGATTAGGCATTGGATTAATTGCCATTTTAGGGATGAAGAGGGCTGAAATACAATGTTTGCTCTGCGTATGTAATCATTTGGTTGCTGCTAATATGATATGAAGCAGGAACGACTTTTGTCCCAGACTGCATGAGAAGGGCAAGGTTTAAGACTCTGGAGTGCAGAGAAAATTGAAATAAGTTCTATTCATTAATAGCAGTTAAATATTTAAAGTCATAAGGGGAAAAATAAAAAGATAGCATAATTGAGGATGTTTTTTGATATTTCAGCAGGGTAGAAGGTGACCAATGTGGTTGGAACAGACTGCTGAAACAGTCTGTGGCATCTCTATCCTTGGACATATCCAAAAGCCGTCTGGACACCATCCTGTATAACCTGCTTTAGATAACCCTGCACAATTAGGGGGCTGGACCAGATGACCTCCAGTGGTCCCTTCCAACCTCAACCATTTTGTGATTCTGAGAAAGAAGTAAGAAGTTACAAACAGCCAGGAATAGGAAATAGAGGATTCTTTATCTCTATTGGCATGTGGGAGATACACGTCTGTGTACCTTTTGAGTGGATATTCTCCATATATATAGCTATATGTATTTAATCACAGCTTCAGTTATCAATATTTTATTTCTTTACTACAAGATATAGTTCCACTTCTTAATGTACTTTATTTTTGCATACTGGGTTCACTAATCATATCTAATCTGCATACCTTGGCTTATAACATTTGCTCGCTCTTCTTGGCTTTTCCTAACCAATGGACCAAATCAGTACTCATTTTCTGAGTATCAGAGGACTTAAAATATTAAAAATACTTTTTGGAGCTATTACATGTTGTTTTGTCTGTATCACTCTTCTGCCTTTCTAATAAGCCCTAGGGTAAGATCACATCTGAATCCTACTACCTGTCTATCTCTAGAAACAACTTGGCATCTTGTGGTCACCTAACTGTGAAGTGCTATTGCACCAATGTAGGCATCTGTCAGATACATGTTCAACATATTGTTCTCAACTGGAAAAGCTTTAGGCAATAAGTATCTGATGGTTTATCATGGGTTAGAACATTTCCATTTAATACCACTGCCGGCTTTTGCTTCAGCTGTTGTTTTAGGTTTTTCTTGTAGTGTTTTCTTACAAATTTCTTATTGCAGCTATTCTGCCATGCTTCTTATGGTAGCCTAATGCAACATATATCTTTAAGCATAATAAATATGTTGGCTAGAGCTGATTGAAACATCTGAAAAGTCCTCTTAATTTATTTTCTTAAATGTGTGACTGGAAAAAAAAATCTGGAAATAATTCTGGCGGTAAGAAGTTCAGTATGTACATTGATAGCTGTGTGATGGCTAATTGAAAAAGGATTAATTTTAAACACTGACAACAAGAAGATATCATTTTCTGTGTTAATATTTAGAGTGAATATTTTATTATCAGAAAAAAAAAGAAACAAAAAATCAAAAAGATCTTTCAAATACAATTGGGCAGTCTGTTATTCTTTCATGAAGAATTCATTTTTATATTGTTTACTCCTTTTTAAAGTTATTTCTCCTGTTTCTAAGTTAAACATACCATGCTTGAATTTTCTTCACTGAAATTTAGAAATATTTGCTTAAAATTAATCCAGTTCATGGTATACAAGAAAGAAAGTATATATAGCTTATTTATTATTTACACATTTATTCTTTCTTTAGTTAATTATCTGAATTTCAGCTTTGAATTTTGATAGAGATTAAAGGTTTTACGTTCAGCTGAGACAGAGATCTTCATGCTACTGCTTTTTTATTTAAATAATATCTTCAAAGGATTGTCTGTGGCAGCACAAAACCCAAAATAAGTCAAGAGACAAACCTAATTAACTAAAATAACCTAATTAGCTATAACATCAGGTCTTGTCTTGGTTATGTTACCAAAAGAGAAATTGTAATACATACCTTACTGAGCATCATTGGAGCCAGCAGAGATTTTATTCCAATTGCAGGTTTTAAAGTTGCAATGTGTTATAATGGGTTTCTGAGGCAGCACTTTTTAAAACATTTAATATATTTCCTTGCATTTGTGGCTTCAGTTCCTACAGGTTTTTATTCAGTGTGCACAGAAGCGTTCTGTAAATGCTAAGATGATCAGTCTCTTTCAAAGAGCCTAATCTGACCCTTAGTGCTGCAGAACCTGCTTATTTTCAAGTCAGAGCTATACCTGTTTGTACTGTTAAATGGATTCCATAAATCTATTTCTACTAACTGTAAAGATTATTTTGCAAGGTAACATATTATTCAGCAGCTGTCTTGATACACATTTTTCATTGAATACAATCATAGAATAGTTAAGGTTGGAAAGGACCTTAAGATCATCTAGTTCCAACACCGATATTACTTTATATTGCTGTAGCCCACCAGCACCTCATATTACTATGCAAATTTTTTTTTTTTTTCTGTAATAATTTGAAATGACATAATGGAAAAAGTAAATATAGGCATGAGACTTATTTTATACTACTTTTTCTAGTACAGACACCTTCCTTTGTGTGCACAACAGTAGTAATCAATTTAGAGGGCTTTTTCTCCCACATCTGAGAGTTAGCAAGAATTTGGCCATACCTAATAAGTGCATGATTAGTTGAGAATCTCTTAATCCATGCATTTCTTTCTACTGACACTCCTAGTAATATTTCTTGAGACTCCACTGGGATTCTCTGTGGTGTAGTCATGTTAATAAAATCACAAATTACATTCTTAGTAATCTTGCATTTATTAAAGAGGATTTCCATTTGAAGATAAATGGAACTAATCTTATACTTAGAACCACAGAATCATAGAACAGTTAGGGTTGGAAAGGACCTTAAGATCACCTAGTTCCAACCCCCATGCGATGGGCAGGGACACCTCACACTAAACCATGCCACCCAAGGCTCTGTCCAACCTGGCCTTGAACACTGTCAGCCACGGAGCATTCACAACTTCCTTGGGCAACCAATTCCAGTGCCTCACCACCCTTACACTAAAGAATTTCTTCCTCATATCCAATCTAAACTTCCCCTGTTTAAGTTTAAAGCCGTTGCCCCTTGTCCTCTCACTACAGTCCCTAATGAAGAGTCTCTCCCCAGCATCCCTAAAGCCCCTCTTCAGATACCGAAGGCTGCTATGAGGTCTCCATGCAGCCTTCTCTTCTCCAGGTTCAACAGTCCCCACTTTCTCATCCTATCTTTGTACGGGAGGTGCTCCAGTCCCCTGATCATCCTCGTGGGCTTGTCTCGAAAGTTCCATGTCCTTTTTCCGTTGAGGTCACCAGAACTGCACACAAGAATTCACGTGAGGTCTCACGAGAGCAGAGTAGAGGGGCAGGATCACCTCCTCCGACCTGCTGATCGCACTGCTTTTGATGCAGCCCAAGATACAGTTGGCTTTCTGGGCTGCAAGAGCACACTGCAGGCTCATGTTCATTTTTCCATTGACCAACACCCTCAAGTCCTTCTCCGCAGGGCTGCTCTGAATCTCTTCTCTGCCCAACCTGTAGCTGTGCCTGGGATTTCTCCAACCCAGGTGTAGGACCTTGCACTTGGCATGGTTAAACTTCATCAGGTTGGCATCAGCCCACCTCACAAGTGTGTGAAGGTCCCTCTGGATGGCATTCTTTCCTTCCAGTGTATCAACTTCACAGATTTAAAGAAAAAAATGTTACTTGCTAGCATTTTCATACACATATAAGATTAAAGCAGCTGACACACTGAATTCAAATGTAAATTCAGTTCCCATGACCATATATATAATAACACTGGTAAAAATTTGGTGATTTGGTGGGATAATTAAATAAAGGTCTGATTTGATGAAGTCATTCTCAGATCAGTTTGCAGTAAGAATGAGAGGTTTCATGTATCATTGCTGTCATATGTCAGCATTCAGAATATGTATCTAAACCCAGGAATGCAATGAAAGAATGCCATTGCACTAAAATGCTTAGAATGGAAAAAGAAAGCTAATCCGTATCCTTAGATATTCCTTCTGTCCCATACAGTTATACACTTAGGTGTTGTTTTTAGCTTGAGTACTTGTAACTTTGTTATATAGCACACACTGTCTTGGAAATTGATGGTTTTAATTACCCAATAAATCAATAAATATATTTTGACTTTAAAAAGACTTCTGGACAGAGGAAAAGAGACATATGAGAAAGGGTAAAATTTTTTTACTGAGGTACAGTGAAGATAAGCAGGTGATCAGGCCCAGTCAGCATAGCTTTATGAAAGGAAGGTCCTACTTGACAAACCTGATGTCTTTCTGTGACAAGGTGACCCACTTAGTAGATGAGGGAAAGGCTGTGGATGCTGTCTATCTAGACAGTAGTAAAGCCTTTGACACAGTTTCTCACAGCATTCTCCTGGAGAAACCACCTGCTTGTGGCTTGCACAAGAGTATTTGCTGGGTAAGAAAATGGCCAGATGGCTGAGCCCAAAGAATTGTGGTGAATGGAACTAAATCCAGTTGGCAGCAACTCACAACAGATGTTCCCTAGGGCTCAGTACTGAGGACCATTCTATTTATTCCTTATCAATAATCTGGACAAAACACTTGACTGCATCCTTGGTCAGTTTACAGACCTGCAAGTTGAGCAGGAGTGTTGATCTGCTTGAGGATAGGAAGTCTCCACAGATTCTGAAAAGGTTATCAGATTGCACGTTGCAGGTTGTTGTTAAGCATTGGAACAAGCTGCCCTGGGAAGTAGTTGAGTCACCAGCCTTGGAGGTGTTGAAGGAGATGTGGATGTGGCACTTAGGGACATGGTTTAATGGTGAACTTGGCAGTGTTAGGTTTAGAGTTGGATTCAATGATCTTAAAGGTCTTTTCCACCCTAAATGAAAATTATTCTAAATGAAAGGAGGAAAATGGAATGAGGAGTTGTCCAAATAAAAAACTGAATGACTTGTGAAAGTATTATAGTATTTAGAGAAAATATTTTTGGTCTAATTGAAGAAATACATTGAAATTATCTGAATTAAACAGGCAAAGTAATACTGTATTCCATTTGTACTACTGTGGTGCATTACTGTTGCTCCATACCATACACTTAATGAGCTATTTGATCACTCTTACTGAAGACACTAATCTCATCATAATTGAGCTTCAGTGTTACCATGTTTTTTTTGACACATGAGCTAAGAAAGCTTGACTTCAGTTACAGAATATATTGCTTCATATTCTAGGAAACCATTCAACCTTTCACTCTTTTTTTTTTTTTTTTTTCTGTTTTTTTATGTGTTTTTTTTCCCCCTTCACTCCTATGGAAGAGCAAATATTCAAGAATATGACAGGCAGGGGAGTCATGTTCAATGAGCTAGGATGACTTGGAAGCTGTTGAAAAAAAGTGCAGTGAAAGGGGACAATATCCTCCAGAGTTCAAGCAGAGTCAAGACACTCTTAAGTCCTGTCCTGGCAGATTCTTTTACCTTGTGACAGCACTGTAGCTATAGATAACAGGGAACTAGTGAATCACTCGGATTAAAATGAAATTACCTTTTACTTCTCTTTCCTTATAATTGATCCAATTACTGGATTTAGAGTGTTGAAATGAACTTTGAATATTTAAGGCTGACATAGATTAATTCTTAGGAAAATGTGTTTATCTGGAAAGAATTTGTATTGTTTCATCAGTTCAGGATGTTGGTATCACCTCTTCAACTATTTTGCCACAAAGGGAAAGAAAATAATATAATTATCCTTAAGTAAAATTTGAAAGAGTACTGAAATTCATCACCTTATCTTCTCTGACAATAAAGGCATACTGACATGAGTGATATGACAGGATAGTCTAGGCCAGTGTCACAAAACAGTGAATTACTTGTACAAGTAATATTTTTATATTTTTTTTTTTTTAGTTTTACAAAATCACTTAAAGAGATTATAGGTTCTGCTTATGATAGGACTACACAAATATTAATATAATAAGAATTCCCCTAATCATAACAAAGGAAGAAACTCCCAGAAGAACAGGAAGGGAAACCATGCTAATGCACAGAACAATTAGTAGGTATATACATTTCTTATCTCCACTCCCAGTCATGTTTCTTTATACACAAAGTATTCCTGCTGCTTAAAATTAGAAAAAAAGTCTTCCTCAGTCTCATAACTCTGGTCACAGAGACGTGGGCTTGATGTTGAGCAGTTATCTGGTGAGATTTCTCTGCTAGTTATTTGTCAGCTACTTATGAAATTACTTTTTACATGAGAAAGTATACTGTACTGTTCCAGCACTGGGCTCTGTTTAACTCATATAATCAAGTCACATTTATCCACTTAGACTATTATTTAGCTTTAGGCTTCACCACTTCTCTGAAAATAGATTTTCATTCATCTGTTAAAAGACTTGCAGTTTAGCTGCAGGTCTGGTTTCCATTCTTCACTGATATTTCCAGATTTCACAGATCTGTTTGATACATATAAACTGTGAGATTTTACTGAATCATCTGCAAAGCTGCTTCATATTTATTTCTTTCAGAATACCTCATAAACAGGTGTGTGTTAAATTGTTCAGCATTAATAGTCTCTGTCTTTTATACATAAAGAACTCAGGAAATTAGAAACAAAACACAGATGAGTAAAATTAATGTTTTTGAAATTCTGTTTCTGAAGAGACACTAGATTATTTTTCAGAGAAACTCTTGAACGCATTGTTTGTTTTAAGTATTCACAGTAATGTTGCTGCAAAACATCAGTTATAAATATTTATTTATTATAATTTACCCAGAAGGTATTCCTACTCCACTTCCTATTTTTCAGTCTTCAGTGACACTTTTAGAATTACAGAGGGTTAGGTACTATACTACCCACTCTACACCTGCAATTTAAAATAGCATTGCTGTCATTAATTTGCTAAAAAATCAGAAATCTGTGAAAGGAGAAAAACTGATAAAACTGTTTTTTTTATGTAATACAATTTATTCTAAAATACTCTAAATGTGAGGAATTGAGCAACTAATTCCCTTGTTCAGTTTTGTGAACTCATTTCAGAGCATCTAACCTCTAATGTCTCTTCAGAAACTTTTGTCCTATTTCTTCTTTGCCTGGTTCTTTTTCCTCATAGTCTCACAAACTGCAAGAAAATCATGGGCATCAAAGTCTACACGTTTCTTTTGAACCCAAACTAATGGCTGCTTTTAGAGAGAAGGCTATTCTTGCCTACTTCCCAACATAAAAATTTTCAACTCTTCCTTGAAAATGAAAATGGGAAAACCCTATTCTCAGAATCTGAAAAGCACCTCAAACCTTGCCCATAAGCAAAGAACAAAAAACCCCTACCTAACAAAGTCTTTCAGTAACAATTTATTTTAGCTGAAATCAGAAATAAAAGCTACACTGGAGTGCTATTTGTGCATTTATATCAGTCCATTAGGTACAAGAGAATTATGTAATGGAAATCTACTTCTGCACATCTGATTCTGAAATAGACATTTTTCTGATAATAAAATAATTTGCTTCATGTCCACTAAGTTCACTTGTTCATTTTCTCTCACTGAATGGCAAACATCTTCTACATTGCTGTAGCAACCAGTGAGCTTTCTGATCTGTCTTTATACAGGAATGTATTTAAGAAACAGTTGGAAAAGAACAAACCAAATCAACAAACTAAAATCCTAAACACTAAAATCACAGAATAGTTTGGGTTGGAAAGGACCTTCAAAGGTCATCTAGTCCAACCCTCTGCAATGAGCAGGGACATCTTCAACTACATCAGGTTGCTTAGAACCACATCCAGCCTGGCCTTGAATGTCTTCAGGGATGATGTATCCACCACCTCTCTGGGCAATCTGTTCCAATATTTTACCAACTTCACTGTAAAAAATTTCCCCCTCATATCTAGACTGAATTTCTCCTCTTCATTTAATACCATTATTCCTTGTCCTATTGCAAAAGGCCCTGTTAAGATATCTCTCCAGATATTTCTTATAAGCCTCTTTTAAGTACTGAAAGGACACAATAACGTCACCTCCCTGAAGTCTTCTATTCTTCAGGCTGGACAACCTCAATTGTCTCAGCCTTTCTTTCCTCATAGGAGAGGTGTTACAGCCCTCTGATCATTTTTTTTTTTTTTGGCCCTCCTCTGAACCCTTTTCACCAGGTCCATATCTTTCCTCTACTGAGGACTCCAGAGCTGAACACAGAACTGCAGGTGGGTTTTACCAGAGTAAAGTAAAAGGGCATAATCACCTCCCTTGACCTGCTGGCCATGGTTTTTTGGCTGCAGCTCAAGACACAATTGGCATTCTGAGGTGCCAGCACACATTTCTGGGTTGTGTCCAATCTTTCATCCATCAGTACCCCTAAGTCCTTCTCTTCAGGGCAACTCTCAATCCCTTCATCACCCAGTCTGTATTGTCACTGATCCAGGTGCAGGACCCTGCACTTGACCACACAGTTACATATCATCTGCAAACTTACTGATGGCACATATAATTCCACTGTCTATATTGTTGATAAAGATACTAAGCAGTACTGGTCCCTGAATGGACCCCTCAGGGATGCCACTTATCACTGGCGTCCATCCAGATAGAGTCATTGATCACTACCACCTGGATGTGACAATCCAGCTAATACCTTATTCACCAAACATTCCACTTATCAAATCCATATCTCCCCAATTAGGAGAGAAGAATATTGTGGGGGACTTTGTCAAAGGCTTTTCCGAATTCCAGATAGACAACAAAATGTCAGCTTTTTTTTCTCTCATATTGGATTATTGCTGGTATCACTTTGAGTTTCTGGTGTTTTCAAAGTATATTATTCACCAAAAGGGAAGTGCTGGCTGGAACTGTGATGATCCAGGGCAGCCTCAGGTGCAGCCATCATGAGATAGTCAAATTCGAGTTCCTCAGGAAAGTAATAAGAGCATGCAGCAAGTTCACTGCCCTGGGCTTCAAGAGAGCGGACTTTGGAATCTTCAGGAACCTGCTTAGGAAGGTTCCACTGGATATAACCTTAGAGGGCAGGGGTACCCAAGACTGTTGATTAGTATTCACGAATCACCTGCTGCAACCTCAGGAGTGTTGCATTGCAAATAGAAGGAAGTGCTGAAGGAGGGCCAGAAGACCTCTTTGGATGGAAAAGAAGCTGCTAAGGAAAATCCAGAGGAAAAAAGAGATGGAAGAAAGGACAGGTGGCCTGGGAAGAATACAGAGACGTTGTCCTGGAAGGTAGGGGCCAGGTTAGGAAAGCTAAGGCCCACTTAGAATTAAACTTGTCTAGGGATGTTAAAGATAACAGGAAAGGATTCTATAGGTACATAATGAATAAAAGACAGACTACAGACAATGTAGGTCCCCTCTGGAAGCTATCAGAAGGACTGGCAACCCTGGATTTGGAGAAGGCTGAGGTTCTTAATGACTTCTTTGCCTCTCTCTACACTGGCAAATGCTCTGACCACACCACCCAAGTCTTGGAAGGCAGACGCAGAGGTAGTGAGAGTGAAGACCTTGGGCCCACTGTAGGAGAGGATCTGGTCTGAGACCATCTTAAGACCCTGAATGTATACAACTCCATGGGACCTCATGAAATCTATCTGCGGGTCCTGAAGGAGCTGGTAAATGAAGTTGCTAAGCCACTGTCCATCATCTTTGAAAACTCATGGCACTCAGGTGAAGTTCCCGATGACTGGAGAAAGGGAAATATAACCCCCATTTTCAAGAAGGGGAAAATGGATGAACCAGGGAACTACAGACCAGCCAGCCTCACCTCTGTGCCTGGCAAAATCTTGGAGCAGATTCTCCTGGAAGGCATGCTAAGGGGCATAAAAAAACCCCACGGTGTTTGTTGACAGCCAGCATGGCTTCACTAAGGGGAAATTCTGCCTGACTAATCTGATGGCCTTCTATGATGGGGCTACTGAACTGATGGACAGGGGTAGAGTCGTTGATGTCATCTACTTGGACTTGGGCAAAGTGTTCAATGTTGTCCCACATGACATCCTTGTCTCTTAAGTTGGAGAGACATCAATTTGAAAAATGGACCACTTGGTGGGTGTTCTCAATGTAAAAAGTACATGGAACTGTTGGAACAAGTCCAGAGGAGGGCCACGAGGATGATCAGGGGACTCGAGCACCTCCCGTACGAAGATAGGCTGAGAAAGTTGGGGCTGTTCAGCCTGGAGAATAGAAGGCTGTGTGAAGACCTCATAGCAGCCTTCCGGTATCTGAAGGGGAGCTATAGAGATGCTGGGGAGGGACTCTTCATTAGGAACTGTGGTGATAGGACAAGGGGTAGTGAGTTCAAACTTAAACAGGTGTAGTTTAGATTGGATGTGAAGAAGAGATTCATTACGGTAAGGGTGATGAGGCACGGGAATGGGTTGCCCAGGGAAGTTGTGGATGCTCCATCGCTGGCTGTGTTCAAGGCCAGGTTGGACAGAGCCTTGGGTGGCATGGCTTTGTGTGAGGTGTCCCTGCCTATGGCATGGGGGTTGGAACTAGATGATCTTAAGGTCCTTTCCAACCCTAATTATTCTATGATTCTACAATTCTATGATGGCCACATTCAAAGAGTTGTGGTCAACGGTTCAATGTCCAACTGGAGACCACTGATGAGTGGTGTCCCTTAGGGATCTGTGTTGAGATCGGTCTTGTTTAACATCTTTGTCAGTGACATGGACAGTGGGATTGAGTGCGCCCTCAGCAAGTTTGCCGATGACATCATGCTCTGCAGTTCGGTTGATACACTGGAGGGAAGGAATGCAATCCAGAGGGACCTTGACATGCTTGACAGGTGGGCTGATGCCAACCTGATGAAGTTTAACCATGACAAGTGTAAGGTCCTACACCTGGGTCAGAGCAATCCTAGTCACATCTACATGTCCAGCAGAGAAGAGACTGAAAGCAGCCCTGTGGAGAAGGACTTGAGGGTGTTGGTGGATGAAAAAATGAACATGAGCCTGCAGTGTGTTCTTGCAGCCCAGAAAGCTAACCATATCCTGGGCTGCATTAAAATGAGCATGACCAGCCAGCCAAAGGAGGTGATCCTGCCCCTCTACTCTGCTCTTGCGAGACCTCAGTTGGAGTACTGTTGATGTCCTCAACATAAAAAGGACATGGAATTGTTAAAAGGCCACAAGGATGATCAGGGGACTGGAGGACCTCCCATATGAAGACAGGCTGGAATAGTTGGGGCTGTTGAGCCTGGAGAAGAGGAGGTTGGGTGGAGACCTCATAGCAGCTTTCCAGGATCTGAAGGGGGCTTATAAGGATGCTTAGGAGAGACTCCTCATTAGGGACTGTAGTGATAGAACAGGGGATAACGGGTTCAAAGTTCAACAGGGAAAGTCTAGATTGGATATAAGGAAAAAGTTCTTTACTGTGAGGGTGCTGAGGCTCTGGAACGGGATGCCTAAGGAAGTTGTGAATGCTCCATCCCTGGCAGTGTTCAAGACCAGGCTGGACAGAGCCTCGAGTGGCATGGTTTAGTTTGCGGTGTCCCTGCCCATGGCAGGGGGTTTGGAAATAGATGATCTTAAGGTCCTTTCCAACCTTAACTATTCTATGATTCTATGATTCCCTTTCCAACCCTAACTATTCTATAATTCTATGATTCTAATTTATTTCTCAAGTGGTTCAAGAGGCAGGCAGAATGCACAAAACTACCCTCCCTGCAGTTGTCTGTTAGCTTCATTTTGTATTTTGCATGCTGTGTTTTTCTAATGAATGATACCAACAGGAAAAAACAGCCAAATGAATTCAGCATTTTGCCAATGTATGTCAAAGATGACCTGTAAAAATCTCTAATATTGTAAATATGGGACTCTTTGGGGTAAACTGCATATTTTGGTAGATGATGCAGCATGTTTACAATACTGACATACTGGTATCTGTTCTTAGAAGCTGAGACAATGGTGTGCGCTAGAAGGAAGTAAAAAATAAATGCATTTCATATATCTTATGTGAGCAATAGTTAAGTCTGCATGAGACAATGGAGCCACTACTAAATCTTGTATCATAAAGGTTTAATTTTTTTTAGAAATTTAGACAGTTTTATAGAAGAAAATAATTAAGTCTTCAGCTTTGGGACTTTATTTAAAAAGAAAACATGCAAAAGCACACTTCAATATTTCTTTTCTGTCCAATTAAATCTGATGAAAGTTGCATATCTAAACTCTCTGTTATGTTGTCTGTGTTGGCAGATACCAAGGCATATATAAAAAATACGATCAAAAAAACAGTGCTAGCTGAAAACATACAAACATTGAAATACAAATGTACTTTTCCTTTTTTTTTCCTTCCCCCTTCCCCATCCCTCCCTGGCATAAAATCATAATCTTAAAATTGCCACTCTTATTTTGGGTAGTTGAACACATCACATTTTGCAAGTTTTAAGTAGAATGGTGACAAGCTCATAAATGTGTTGAAAAAGCCATGCCATCCACAATCTTAAAAATTGAGATTTATTTAAATACTTCCAAGAAGAGTTCAGCTTGTTATGAAGCTAAGTAAGCAAAATTGTGGAAGGTTGGATTCAACTGATAATGAGATAAAACAGGAAGAATAACTATAAAATCAAATTCCTGTAATACAGTATGAATCATAAAAATCCATCATGATGTAGAAAATATAAATTGATTCTTTCTTATGGGAATGAAGGTATACTGACCAAATAATCTACATTTATTATTAATGGAAAATTTAGCATTTGACACTGTACTAATTGATACCATTACTTGGACACAGCAGCCGCAAACACAAAGACACATCGCACTGTCTTCAATTAAATTGAAAACTTAGAATTAATTCTTCTGATGTGGAATTCTGATGTGAAAAGGTTTCACAAATGCCAGCCTTGGTTCACTTCTGAAAATAAATTCTGACAATTAATTGCTATGGCAACCACTTTCACTAGTATTAGTTTCTGTGATGCGAAACACAAATTCTTGATGAATAATGTATGAAATACATCTTATAGACTGGCCTGACCCTGATCAAATGGAAGAAGTTACAAACCTTAAAACATAGTGATATATGTCAGAGGAGGGAAGCTCTCATTGACTGAAGAAATGATAGGGAATTCACTTAAAAAAATGTGTTAGCTGTTTGTGTGAACATGCCCAACATTTAAGAATTCAGAAAGGGATTTGCTTAATGTTTGGACTTCTTTGTGCTGGTGTTCTGTTTGCAGCAAAATAACATTGAATGGATGTCATTGCACAAACTCTGTTTACCTGCATGCTTCTTTATATCAGGTTCATGTTTTCTTTTACTCTATCTTTACAACTAGAAAAATAAACCAACATGATCTTCCAAAGACTTTGGTTTCTTCATTCATAGACACCTGGCCTAAGTTCTGCCAATAGTTTTCCACAAGGTAGAACTTCTGTCTTCTACTAACTCTTATGTTCTTTTGCAAATAAAGAGGACGATGTCTATACCTCCAAAATTTCCTAAATTTCATTTTTGTAGAATATTTTTTTGTACAAAATAGTTTCATTTTCTGTAGAAACCTACTTGCAAGTTACATTTGGTCTTGTCCTTAAGAAAAAGATTCTAAAGAGTAGCTTTTCTTATCTGGATATTTACAGTATAGGCATTTCACTGAAATATGAACAACAATTGAGAATTTGGATTTTTAGCAACTGTTAGGAAAATATATGTGATACAGACTTTTTTTTAAACATCTGCTGTCTTCTAATAATAATGTAAGTTACATTACAAAACAAACAAAAATAAGTTCTTATCTGGTTTAAGTGTATGTTTTCTCCAAGTTTTTATTCAACAAAAAACAACAAAAGCAAATGTTGTGATACTATTGTGAACAACTTAATTGAAACTAAGTTGTTTACCTATTTATTCACCTTTCTCAAAAAACTCCATTAACTTTTATATTTAGATGTGTATCTTCACTGTGGATGGTATTTGTAAACAATTTCTTCCCATTTCCTAATTATTTTACTTCTGTGTACTTGTTAGTCCACCCCTCTGATATATTGCTTTTGCTAGTTCTGCATCCTTTTGAAACATAATATATGCTCATTGATTAAGAATTTTGGAAGTTACCAGTATTTTTCTCCTAAACCTTCTAACCAGGGGCTGCTGGGAAGTGACACTGTACTTTTTCTGATTAAATTCTCTTTGGTAAGTTTGTCCCTAGGGGCAGTTGAACACAGATAGCTGCCTAGAGAGAAAAATAAAACTAAACTAAAAGTCTAGCTCCAGCTCTTTCAGTTATAATGTTTTTATACATCTCTCAATGGCATATTTTTCTCATTCTCACGTTTAACTGATACCACTGTGCTTCTTTTAGTTTGCTAAAATCTACTATAAAGTGCATATAGTAGATAAGGAAGCATGTTCTCTATATGTTGAAGAACCTTTTCTTCAGCTACTTGTAGAAGCTGGTGAAAATAGGGTGGAGAGAAAGGAAAGGGGAAGGGAATCTTTCTAATGTTCCAACCATTAGAAGATTAGACATTAAAGTTTTCTAGTTCCAGCTACAGTAACAAATAAAATTCATATAAGGCTCTGATCTTGATTCTTGATGTCCTGTTTTCTCTGGGATACAATTAATTTTCTTCTTAATAGCTGGTGCAGTGCTGTGTTCTGGATTTAGTCTGAGAATAATGCTGGTAACACACCAATGTTTTAGTTGTTACTAAGTAGCACTTACCCTGATCAAGGACTTTTCAGTTTTTCCTGCTCTGCCAGTGAGGAGGGGGCACAAGAAACCAGGAGGGAGCAGAGGCAGGATACCTGACCCAAACTAGCCAAAGGGATATTCCATACCACAGCGCATCATATTCTGTATATGAACTGGAGGAAGTTACCCGAAACGGACAGATTACTGCTTAGGCCAGACTGGGTGTCGATCAGCATGTGGTGAGCATCACTTGTAGTTTTTTTTTTTTGTTTTTTTTTTTTTTTTCTCTTCCCTTTCCCATTTCAGTTTCATATTCTCTCCACTTGTTATTTTTCTTCTTATTATTATTAATAGTAGTACATTGTACTTTAATTATTAAATTCTTCTTATTTCAGCCTGCAAGTTTTACATCCTTTCGATTTTCCTCCCCATTCTGCCTGGAGAGGAGTAAAGTGATGGTGAGCAAGCAGCTGCACGGTACTTAGTTGCTGTCTGGGTTTGACCTATGACATTTGACTACCTAGTATGTTGATAGAAAATTTTCTAGATATTCCTGAGACACATTCCCTGCTTTAAGAAATCCTTTGTATCACAGAGCCAGCACAATGTATTCTGAAAAACCTGTGTGTTTTAAAGTAATCTAGTTTTTTGAGATTCTTGGCTTTTTGAAAACCTTTTCACATCTGTAGCAGCATATATAGTCACACACATTAACTTCACTCAAAACAGCGAGATTAAAGAAATATTTTTGCCAGGTTCATTCAGTAAGTAAAGAGTTAGGATCTGCAAAAGGATGGTGTTTGGGCTGTGCTTCTGGATATGTAGTATATTCAGGTGAACTTATGCCATGTAAACCTCCTGCCTTTGGTTTCCTATTCTTATTGGTTATCTGGCTCAGCATGCAGAACATGAAGACACAGTTTCTCCATTTTAGTATCAAAACCTGATAACACTTTGCCCTAACTTAGCTAAAAAAAATTCTCTGCAGAGTTTAATTGTTTTTCAGAGACAAATTTGATTTGGTTCATTCCCAGCAGCCAAAAGAAGAAGATTGTAGGCTAGCTTGGTCAACAGAAAACTTCACAATTCCAAACATAATCCCAAGGATATTCCTCTGCTACTGCCATGATCATGAGAGGGGAAGAAATGCATTAATATTATTTCTTATCACAATCTCACACTGTTAGCTTCGACTATTAATGTTCCTAAGAGCATTCACAGATCATGAGAATGCCTTTCTATAACGAACTGAAAAACTGTCAGGATGCTTCTTTCAGCGTGTCTGAAGTAAGAACACTTGATGGTATGGTAGTATATCAGCATGTCACCTTCACGCTTTTAAAAAAATGACAAACAGAAAATCAAGGTTGGTTCCAGCCAACATGAATACACAAAAATATGTTAAATAGAAGTCTGATACTAATTCAATGAGGCAAAAATTGTTCCAGGAGCTATACAATGCAGCTTTTATAAAATAGGTTAAGTTAGATTAAGCATTTCTAATTTCTTCTAAAACTCTGAAAGGCCACGGTCTTAATAACTTCTTATAATGCTTCATGCCATAACCTGCAGTCTGTATACAATGTACAATGAACATAGCTACAGTCACCTTAGACTCACCTGATAGTCAGTAGAGGATAATAGCATTTTCTTTTTTAATGTTTTCCTGTATCTGATACCTAAACATGCTCAGAGCCCTGTTCAGCCTGAGTTTGAACACTTCCAGGGATGGGACATCCACAACTTCTCTGGGCAGCCTAGTGCATTGTCTCATCACCTTCACTGTAAAAAAGTCTGTCTTTTGTCCGAACTAAACCTACCCCTTTCAGTTTAAAACCATTTTCCCTCATCCTGTCGTTACAGGATGTCATAGAAAGCCTCCCTCTACCTGGGTTCCAAGTCCTTTATATATTCAAAGGCTGCTCTAAGGTCTTCTCTTCAAAGTCTTCTTCTCCAGGCTGAACAACCCCAACTCTCAGGCTTTCTTCATAGGAGATATAATCCAGATCTCTGATAATTTTTGTGGTCCTCCTCTAGACCTGCTTTAACAGGTCCATGTTTTTTCTTTTTCTTGGGGCCCCAGAGGTGGAGGCAGTACCTCAGGTGGAATCTCATGAGAGCACTTTAGAGGGAGAGAATCACCTCCCTCAACCTACTGCCACACTTGTTTTTATGCAGCTCAGCATAGGATTGGCTTTCTGGGCTGCTAGAGGACATTGGTGGCTCATGTCAGTATTCTGACTCTACATTTCACCTCCCCAATATCTCTACAGATGTGAATTCCACTAGGACTTAATCACTGCACCCCAGGGTGCCACTGATCTTGCCATCCAGTCATGTGATTCATCCCACCGTGTTTCAGCAACAGTGATTATATCATAGCTTTCTAGCTGCACAATGGCTTCCAACTTCTCCTGCTTGTTCTCCATGCTGTGTGCATTGTTATAGAGGCACTCCAGATGAGCTATTGACTGTGTCAAATTTTTAAAGGCACACACCCTAATTCCTTTGAGGTGTGCCAGGGTCCAATTGGAGAAAACCCCAATGTCAGACCCTGTTTCAGTTAGTGATCCCAAGAGTGAAATTAAGATGTAAATGAAATCAAGTACTGTAATTGACCAGTAGGTTTATTAGGAAAGGACAATTATTATAAAACAGGAGAAGCCAAAAACTTGAGTACAGCAGTAGCCATGCAGCTAGGCATTCAGCCATTCAATCCATCTCCTCTTTCCTAAACCACTTCCTCTGACTGAGATGATAGGGGAGAACATCAACAATGCTCCAGATCCAAAGTACTCCAACAGACGTGTCTTTTGATGGTTCTAAGTTGCCTCATCAGTATCATTGGAGCCCATATGGAATAGTAGAAGTGAATGATAATCTGAAGGGTTTGCTAGGCTCAGCAACCTCTCAGTGGCATCAAGAACGTGATGTCCTAGCAGGCAGCAAAATTCTCTAGAGAAATTGTCTGGATGGAAATGGGTGCTCCAGTGTCTTTCAGTAAGGAATCTCTAGATACTCATATTTCATGTATTTTTCTGATGAGAGTGGTTCCAATGCAGATTGGCGGATGTATCAGCTTTTTCTGATTGGGTTCTCTTGGATCCTGCCTGTTACTAGTGTGCTTAGCTACCAGCATTTGATTTCAGTGGCTTTTTTCACTATTGCATTTTGAGATCTTTCTAGAAGTTCTTACAGACAGTTTTAGATCTGAAAATTTTCATATCAATAACCTGCAGAATTTATCTCCTTAATATGGCTGATTTTTCTAAATATAATGGACAACACAGACACTGACGCAGATGCCAAAATTATTTCCCCTTTGTTGCAAAAAGTAACGGTTTACTTCTGTCATTGGTTTCAATCATTCACTGGCAATCCACAAGAGAACATTTGTAATTTGCCTATTACATCTTGATATTTTCAAGAGGTTTTGGTGTCTGATCTTGCTAAAATATTTTGAAAATACAGAATTACAATGTAGTATCCCAATTTAAACTTACTGCCTGCTCCAAACACTTGTTCTATGGAGCACAACTGCTCCCTCAAAAGTCACATTGACTCTCACACAAAAATGTTTACTCATGTCTTCTAATTCCATTTCTTCTTCTAGGACTATGAGTTAGTTTCAAATGGAAATTTTGCATCTATATTTCTCCAGAAAACATACAGGAATCTTTATAAACTTTCATGTTATTTGTCGCATTCTATTCTTCTCATTAAGCTAACTTAAATGTGTAGTTCAGAGAATTCATGTTCCTCTAGCATTTCTTCCTTGAATATAGTCAAGTGGTGGCAAGTTAATGTTATTTGAATTAGTAGATCTGAATTTTTTCTATTGACACTTTTGTCTGAGGCAGTTCCTCAGATTTCTTCTCTTTCCTCTGATACAGAAATTTCTTAAATTTTCCTGCAGTAAACACTGAAATTCTTTTCCTTGAGTATGGCTTTTTTTGTGCATGCTACTTTTTTATCTTAATTATACCCTAATTACACTGGTTCAGTGCTAGCCTGCAGAGAGCTGTTTACTTACATAAGTTGAAACATTTTATTATTAGTTTTAATGCCTTGAGCAATTTGATTCTTAAAAATCTCTAAAAGATTCTTTTCTATTCTACTCATTTTGGTATGGTTTCTACTTTCAAAGGGTATATTTTATCCACTAATGGCCTTTTCCAGGCTGCTGTCTAATCATGCTGAAGAATTATTTCCTCTTTATGTGGTCTTTTCAAGTCCATTTTGTATGGCAATCTACATTTACCCTAAGCTTCCTTCTGCAAGCATGCAATGAATAAGTATTTTATTCTTTCAGGTGAGCAGTTTAATTTCATTCTAATGCACCTCTTCATCCTCAAAGCTCAAATGTAGAATTTTTTGCTTTCCCAGCTATGAGAAAGCTGTTTCTTTGTACGTTTTCTTTTCCTAATGTAAACTGGCTTTTATATCCTAACATCTTGATCTAGGGATTGGCACTTTCAAAGGTTAAATCATATTTTTTTATGTGATTTTTCCAAGTAATTACTCCAAGAAACAATTATTGATAGCTTTTAAACACTTAGCCTTCATAATGTCCTGATGCATAATTTCTCTGACCTGTATACTGCTACTCTACAGCTACTACTTTGTCTTCCATGATGGCAAATTGTCTGATCGCCTGTTGTCATCCTAAATATTCATCCATGCCAGGGAAGCCATGCCAGGTCCATCCATACACTGGACACACATCAGGCATATACAAAGTGGAACAGTGTATTTACTGCTCTCTTCCAAACTGCTGTATTTAGATGCAGAGCTGCTTGACATGGACCATCAAAGAGCACTGATCACATAGTTTGCTATTAATTATATTTTCTCCCTTTCTTTCGCCTATTTTACTACTCTCATCCCCTCCTAAATAAATTATATTAATTATTTGTTTTTCCATTGGTCCAAGTTTTATTATGTCCATACTCAAATTTGATATTTCTGATACTGCTAAGTGGGTGTCAGCATACACCATTCCTGGCCTTGGTGACTGTACTCTCTGAGCAGCTGCAGGATCCCCTCCAAGAAAGAGTCTGTAAGTTTTAGCCCTTTTCTGTGTAAGTCCTCTTGTACACTTGTGAGATGCAGATGTCCTTCTAAGAGCTGTCTGCAACTTTTGTCAACTTTTCTCAGACATCTCTTTCATCCAGTGGTTTTCCTATGGTATGTGCAGTATTTTTCCCATGTCCAGTTCAATAAGCTTAACCTCAGTGTAGAGCTAAATAAGCACCTCAGATATCTGTCTGTTGCCTTAGCAGTCCAGTAAAACTCAGAGATACTGATGCTCTCCAAAGCTTAAAGGAGAGGCTTGAACTGCTCTGAGGGAAGTGTCAGATCTGTCAGTACCTTGTATTGGAATCTTATTAAATAGTTACAAGATTTTTGGGATTGTTTATTTATATTTCTAATCCCATTTTTTCCTCTGAAAGACTACAGAAAATATATACAACCATAACAAGGTGAATGTCCTGACACTGTATGATTTTACAGCTCATATCTAGTAGCACTCTCAGAAAGAAAGATAACAGAGAATGAAAGAGGGACTCCTTAGCTGACACAATAGAAACATCAATAAACCAAACTGTCTGAAACTGAAGAAGAAGCCAAAAAAACTATTTGCAAATAAGAAAAAGTTCAGTTCTCCTTATATATATATTTAGAAAATCTTTGGAAATTGGGACCAGTTACAGAGAAGTCCAGGCAAGAACTGGCAATAGGCATAAATTCACTAAAAATTATTCAGAGTAAGTGTGCTGACTTATCCCACTGCATTACATACAGTAATATAGTAGAGAGCATAATGATGAATTAGGATACATTAGCTAAGAATGCCACTGGAAGTCTAAATATAGCAAAAAGTAAACAAATAAAAAAAATCTCAAGGAAATAGGATGTTATGAAGATAGAATGATCTTAATGACACACAATCCGTTCACCAACTATCTTTGAGCAGAAGGAGCAGGGGATTTCTGAGAAGGGGTTGTTAAATTTCACATATTGCTTCTTAAACTATTAGATGGCTGTTACTGATCCTAAAAATTGAGTATTAAAAACAACAAATCTCAGAAAACCTCATGTAATGCAATCAATACTTTCATATATCTACTAGAATTTATTTCAGGTTTAAATTTGCCCTCTTCATAACTGTGTATTATTGACTCATGGTCATATTGTGATCAATTTACATGTTAACATATTTCACCTCCATCTTATATTTTAGAATTCAATATTTCAGTTTATCTGAGAAAGTCTTATTAGTCTGTAAAAGTGAGAGACCTTCAATTAATATATTTATAGTATATCCTTTGTCTTTTTTTAAATTCATTTAACCCACTTTGAAATAATTTGTCTTGCTTTCTTTTATACATATGTATATACATCCGGCCTTTGTACAAGATCACGAATAGAAATATTAAACTAAATCAGTACCCCCAAAATCCTTCATGAATTCCATCTTCCTCTTTATTCCAGATTTCCAAGATTTGTGATTAGAGAGCTAGAAAGGCATATACGATATACTCGTCAGTAGGTTATGCCACTGTTTCTTTGATTTTCCTTTGGCAGACCACATACCTTTAATAGCATTTTAAATTCCTTTCTATTAATACAGATTGTTTTTCTTTTCAGTGAACTACTGCATGTCATTGCTTTATATTATTTCAGAAATGTTGGGTAACTGAACTTTCAGTTGCTAGGGTAGTTCTGCATTACAGGCTATATTCAAGGGACAAACAGCCTTTCATTTCTAATTTCCTGTAATGTCAGGAAAAGCTAAAAAATATATGATCATCATGTGGTTTCTAAATCTGTCTTCAAGCATGTCGTTCCATAAACCTAGTTCCTAATACACAAACATACTCGGCAAATATATATCTGTCAAGCTTACCATCTGTGTTAAACCCATCAATACCACTCCTTAAGAAAACAAAATCATCTCCTCTTCAAAACAATTTTACCACTGGAGAATGTTCCTTCCCTGAAATATTTTTGTGGAAAGAAACAGACAATATTTCTACTCAGTATTTTGTTTGTTTTGTTGGGTGTTTTGTGGGGTTGTCAGGGTTTGAGCTTCTTTTTCTTGTGCTTTCATTTGTTTTTCTTAAAAATGAATCACGCCTTCAGCTCATGAAGCAGAATGTTGGTGAGAAAACAACTTTACTGTGTGCCTTGGTCTCATCAGGCCTGTAATTTGCTTTGTTAAATTCTACACGTCAAAGGATACTGTTTGCAGAGATGTGGTATATAGAAGGAGTTTCTTTTCTGTCACCAGATTGATGCCCAATAACTTCCCTTGTGCTATTCATGGACAATGTTGCACTAGTTACTTGGTCTGGCATGCACATTGAGGAGAAAAAGGATGTAACAGTGGATAAATAGTTGAAAAACTGATCTCATAGTAATGAATAAAAGTGTACAAGGACTTAGAAAAGGAAAGCCATGCCTCTAATGATCTAATGGACATCCATTTTATGAGAGAAGAAGCAATTTTGTATGGTAACAAACCAGCTAGTATGTAATGGAGCAGAAGCTCTTGACAAAAATGGAGGAAAAATATCTAGATTATATCAGGTAATAAATGGACCAGGAACAGAAATCTACCAGTGGAGTGCACAACATGGCCCCCATAAAAAATAGACTGTGAAATAGCTTTGAAATGTTTGCTAGCTTTTCGTGAAATCAAAACATAGGAAAATCTGTGGCCACAAAATTCTGCTTATTTATAAAACAATCCTATGTTTTTTGTAAGAGAGAATTGCCTACAAAGTAAATAATATTTCTTCAACAAAACAAATTTCACTGTAGCAAATTTTGGTTTTTATTCCTTTAAGGTTAATTTTTTTTTTTTTTTTTTTTTTTTTTTTTTTTGGGTGGAGGTTTTCTTCTTTTTGTTTTTTCTTTTCTTTTGGGGTTGAGGACAGCGAGAGAGTGGAGATAATGATGCTTGGAAAGCCTTCCAAACAAAATACAACGCTCATTTGATATAAAAGCCATCAGTTCCCCAGTTATAGGTCTCCACACAATTCCAGCTGTTACTCCAGCAAAAGAGCTATCCTTGTAGATGGGCCTATCCATCAGCTTTCTTGAGAAATGCCATTCAATTATCTTCATCTATAGATAAATTCTGCTACCACAGCTCTTTCAAAACTAACCCATCAATCAATCTCATCTATGATCATTCTTCTCTTTACTTACTTCTCAACTTTATTTCTCCATTTTTAACACTTTTCAAGAAGACAGGACACTGAATAGCTGAAAAAGTTGCTATGTTAGGAGGAAAGAGATTAATAGTAAGAATTTCCAGTGTAGTGCAGCCACTGCATTTAAATTAGAACCAAATCTCAAGGATGCCAGACCAAAAACACCCTGTTTCTTACATGGGATAAATAAATATAACTTGCCTGTCATTACAGAAATTTTCTGACAATCTCATTAGATTTCAAATAGTCTATTCAAAACTTATTGCTGTTCAAGTTACAAATAATGCTATTATTTATAATCTGAAGTTCCTAACAGTGTTAGTTTAATGCAATATACAGGCTTTCCTGAATTTACTCCATGCTCTTGACATTAAGTTTACCTTTCCTATACCTTCTGTGCCCTAAAGTTCATTGATGTCTCTCAATAAAGAAAGCAGGAGAAAGTTTTAACAGTAAGTTGTATGCCTTGTAATCTGCTTTCCAGAAAGACTGTGACATTGGTGGTGGTAAGCATTTCTTTTCCCTCACTCTAGGTTCTGCTTGGGGTTATGTTTATGCATTCTTCTAACATGCTTTACACCTTGGTCAATGGTCAGATATACCACATGATATCAGAATTCACTTACTGGTACCTTTCATATATGCTGGATCCTGGTTCTGTATTCCCTTTGTTCTCAGTATTATCCAGGTGCCAAGGCTTCCTTCCTTTAATGACCAATAACTGACCACTTTGTTTCTTGCCTGGAGCTTCTGATTTCATACTGTGTTCATATTTTCAAGATCTCTGCTATCATCCTATGCTCGTACTCCTCAGTATGAACACACATAATAAACCCCAGATATTAGTTCCTATTACTTATAGAAATCTATTAAGATTACAATAACAGTAGGTGCTACAATGCACAATTACCCAAAACTAAACCAAAACTGTAACAGGTAATAGTTATCTGGTCATTACAAAAAATAACAATCATGCATTTGTTACTAGAACTTATACAAGAGGATGCAGCTGCTATAAAGCAATTATGTTACACTGAGGTTTGAAAGGCAATAAAAGCAGTATCACTGACTGAAGTATCATAGGAATAAGCAGAGCTTCTTAGGTATACAAAGAAATTATGATGGCAGCTATAGTTGCACATTATTCTCAGCTTATAGTATGTGTTGCCTTAATGCTTCATCCAGAAAATACCAGGTTGATCTTAAATCTTGCAGTGTTATCATATGGCAGAGTTGTGTCAGAACTCCAGCTCTCTGTCCAGTTTATTATTTCATCATCTGTTTAAAGATGGAATTTGCTTCTGAGCTTCGTACTTCCCACCAAAAGTAGAAACACTTGTTAGACTGAACACTGATCTGTATAATTTTGCTCATCATTCCTAACCACAGCTCCCAATATCATGACAGATTGGAGCCTTATCCTGATTTAAAATCCAATTTCTTCTCCATGTTCTTATGACAGAGCTTCAAATGGGACTTTTTCCTATCCTGAATGGGAAAGAAGAAATCAAAAAATTATTGGTTTAGGGTTCTGTAGAGCTTCAGAGGCATTATCAGAAAGAAAGCTTAAAGCAAATGACTGTTAAAAGTTGACCATAACTAGTCCTATTCATACAATATTACCACATATTTATCTTCAGCAATATTCTCTTCAAGCAGGGTCTAGGCAAGTAAAGACACTTAAATTTGGGATCTCTTCCAGCTGCAAGAAAATTGAGACTTCAGAGTAAAAAAAAAGGAGTTAACAGTGCGTTTTATAACTCAATATTCATATATTCAATTGGCAATATTTTCAAGGCCTGATTTTTCTGGAAGTGTATAAGGAAGCTCTTTGAAAAGCAGACCACTTACAGAAGTCGCAAATTGCTGAGTGTAATCACTTCTATATGACTGAAATGCTTTTTAATTGAGAGTTAAGATGCTTGCATTCACTAAACAAGTCCCCATGACCCCAAGCCCTTCATCCTCTTCAGGAATTTTTGTTTTGATTTGTTTTTTGGTGTCTCCTCTTGACTTTACATTCTGACCAAGGGCAGAAAGTCCTTTTTGGTCCTTTAGAAACTATATAAAAAAAAAAAAAATCTGTATGTATCTAAGCCTCTTTAAAAGCATAGCACATAATACCCTACATTTAAACTTTCGATGTTTACAGACATTTGTCTGGTAATTTATATCTTGAGGCAAGCGCACAGCTTGTTTTATGGACTTTGCCAACTCCAGTTTATTTCATAGCACTTTGTCTGTCACAGATTGCTTGCAAACAGACTGCCTTAGGATTGTATACTCATGTCACATATGTTTAAATATCCTAAGTGATCTTCCTTTTATAATAAATTTTGCTGAGGGAAAATCACGACTAACAAATTTATCTGTTTTCTTTGTTCACTGTCAAATATCCTTTGTTTGTATATAAGGAAGCTAAAATGTCTTCTTGCTACTTATCTTAGCCAAGAAAGTTACTATACATTGTGGTAGAAACCTGGCAATGCCCATAGCATTTACTGGACACATATCATAGAAAAAACATGGATTTTTTTCCCCCCCACTAAGTATTTTTAGAACCACTACAAGGTTTCTTTGGGACTTTGTCATATGAAGACCAAGTTTGTCAAGGCTGTCTCTCTTATATATTCCTTCCCACTCATCGCAACTCTTTCATATTTTATAATAGTTATTCTAAGAAAAAAACTAGTGCTCAGTGGTAAGCTTTTGATACTATACCTAAAATCTTCAGCAAAATTTAGCACATTTAAAACTGTATCTACTAGTCATAGTAACATAGAACTCGGACAGCCTTCAAAAAAGAGGCTACTCGGTAGGGTTAGGGATTTTTGTAGTTAATATTACTTGCAACATTCCTTAATTGCTATACCCTGCATATTTTAACTGTACAATTTCAAATCAATATGAGTGAAATCAAATAGTAAACCAATTAATTGTTTTTTGACATCTCTCTTTAGAGTATTTGCCTTATACAACTCTTGTAATTACTGGTTTTGGTTTGATTTTAGTTTTGATTGAGGGTTTGGGTTTTGGGGTTTTTTTGTGTGTTTTTTTCGTTTGTTTAAATGAAATTAAATTGAGTCCTTGTTATTTTCCTAGTCCTACTGGCTACAGTTCATGTCTTTCAATTTGCAAAATTTTATTTTTAGACAGTTTTAATGAGATTTTTAAAGCACATTTGATAGGTGCCAATAAGCAGAATAACAGTGAAAGAAAGAAGCTTTCTGTCAAGAAAATAAAAACTGTGACCTGTGATTTGATGAAGAACTTTATTTTACATGGATCCAAGGAATATATTTTTCTAACTTCTCTGAAATTGTAGACTCTGGTTGGGGTCTGTGTCTTAGGAGATGTGGCATCTGTGAAATATCACAAATAGCCAGAAATTACAAGGAATTAATATAATCTAGGAACTATGTTGATAAATATTTTCACAGCTTGAACTGCTTTTGAGTCAGTCACGTACCTTTTTATTTTTTGTACCATAGGCATTTCTCAGCAGTTTTTGTTTGCTCAGATATTTGAATGTTCTTCCTTCTTTTGCTCTTATTTATTTGTGGATATTGTTGAAAAAGAGTAATGTGTGATTTTCTTACTTCTATTAAAGCCAGTCTCAGAAAAGTTATCAGTGGGAATATTGTCAGGAAACTATCAGTGAGAAGTGTAGCTGGAGAAACCAAACTGAATGGAGTTTGACTGAACTATCAAGTTCTAAAAGCAGTAGCTTAATTCTTATCCTTCAGAGTTTCACGACAATTGACCTGGACATCAGCCTCACCCTTGGCTAGTAATGAAATTCCCTTAAGGGAACAAAGCTCTTGTATGCTGCATCTATAATAGAAAGAAAAACATTACACCAGGTTTGTAGATTTTGTACAAAGTATTTAAAATCAATGTTAATTCTGAAATAGGTTACATAGCTGTGATTATATGGCTACTTCTACATTGCTAAATGCTTCTGCTAAGAGGAATAAGCCCCAGCTCCAAACTAGCCCTGTCTAGAAGGTCTCAAACATAACTATAGTTTTTGGTGACATTTCTAAGTTAAAATGAATGCTAAAACTTATTCTAGGGAGTACTTATGATGTATACTAACATAACTGAGGTGCAATAGGATGTCAGAAATCACTAGAGATGCTCAAAGTGCAAGATCAAAGTAGTGTTAGTTACACTAAGTAGAGCAGAGGGACAGAAGCATAGTGCATTCTCACCTGTAAACATTATTGAAAGGGTACCTGGAGTGATTTACACCCAGAATCAAGCAGTCTCATTTTGTTCTGAGAAGATTGTTTTTCTTCCCAGAACATGAAGCTACAATAGTATGTAATGTGGACAATCAGGAGACCAAATCCTGCGAGTGAGCTGAAAAAAATGACTATTTCATAGTGCAAGTGTTTTGTCAGTTTGGTAGGGAGCAAAGCCAAGAAAATGTAAAAATGAAATTATTGGCTTCTAGGATATTGTCACTATTAGAAAGAAACTACTACATGCTACAATACAACAGTGTGGGAAAAAATCTTCGCCATGAAAGTGGTAAGACACTGGCACAGGTTGCTCAGAGAAGCTGTGGCTCTCTCATCCTTGGAAGTGTTCAAGGTCAGGTTGGATGGAGTGCTGAACAGCTTGGTCTAGTGGAAGATGTCCCTGCCCATGACAGCAGGCTTGGAACCAGGTGATCTTTAAGGTAGCTTCCAACCCACACCAACCTATGATTCTATGAGAATAATTTCCTCAGTTTAACAAGCTCCATTACTATACCCAGCAAGGTAGAGCTGTGTAGTACAACTGTATTGTTGCACAGATGAAGGGCCTGTCTGCACCCAATAATGTCTAATGTCCAATAGGGAATCCTGGAAAACTGAAAGGCTTGAATGCCTTGAAGAAAAGTATTTATTTGTGAGCACTTAGATTCCTGTATTAAAGTAGTAAAACCTGGAAGAATTATCAGCGTATTCACAGGTAAAATCAACTACCTTCTTACAAGGAAAGAAAAAAAAAAAAAACAAACAACCCACATGTATTTGTTAGATTTGACATTGTCACAGATATAGCTGTATGAAGTATATTCAGAATCCTATGAAATCTTGTTTACATCAGACATTTCTTGTCACTAAAACATCATGAAAACTTAAAGAAAAGTCACATAATTTTCCATGCTTACTTGGTTATCATGTGTTGACTTTTCCTGGAATTAGAAATTTCTCTATGCAGTGTATACTTTGTGCATTGTAACTATTGAAGAGCTCCTTAATCCCATCTGTACATCATCTGCATAGAGATGTGAATAAATTGGATTACACTCAGCAGTAATGACTATTTGTACATCTGTAATTATTAATGCAGTCACACAGCATCATTCCCATTCTAAGATCTGTTATTCTCCACATTACAAAAAGGTAAGGTCTTAAAAAATTCTATTTGTAGTCCATCATGAAATCAGTTAATGATGAGCATGTTACAGTAAATATGCTCAAATGATTAAGCTACCTAATACAGCAATTTATTTTTTTTTAAGATTGTTAATAACACTCCACTGATGTCTGTCTTCATGATTCATACAGCATTGGCTACATGCAGCTGACAGTTGTTGATGTTCTAAGAGCAAGACTATTGAAGAAATAAAATCTGAATTTCTCCATCAATCTCTCATAGCCCCAGTACTAAGCATATATGAAGAAAAGAAATATAACCCATTTTGGCAAACACAGCAGGAATAAAGCAAAGTCAGCTGCGGTAATGCAGTCTTAATGTTTACCACATCTTCTAAACAAAGGAACTTTAGAGTATCCTGAAATACAAAAGTATGTGACCTTTCCATCTCTCATCCCATGTCATGCCTGAAGCCCACATGAATGGGAGAGATAAAAAATATAAGTAAAGGTTAATCAAACTTATAGAGTGATATTGCACATATATTTTCTTCAAATTAATGAATCATAATGTTTTAGTGAAGATTGCCATGACAAACTCATCACTGCCTGGCACTGCTGCTGTCACATGGACATATGGTTAAGTTCTCAGAGGGAATCTCTTCTATTTCAGTTTGTACCTGTTGTGGCTTAAGCCGTAAATCAGCAACGCAGTTTGCTACACGGAGAATCGAAAGAATGCAACTCCCACAGGTTGAGATAAGAACAGTTTAGTAACTAAGGTATAACACAAACCACTACTGCTACCACCAGTAATAATAATGACAAGAGAAATACAAAGGAAGAGAATACAACAGCTCACCACGTATACCCAGCCCGACCAAGCCATGCACCCCCAACACCCTTCCGGGTTTCTGCTTTCCGTTTCTGCATCCTGGGTATGAATGACGTGCTGTGGTATGGAATACCTCTTTGGTCAGTTTGGGGCAGGTGCCCTGTCTCTGCTTTTTCCCGGCTTCCCCTCCTCCCTGGCAGAGCATGAGGCTGCAAAAGTCCTTGGACAGACCAAACCTCACTAAGCCATAACTAAAAACATTGGTGTTATCAGCAGTGTTCCCAGGCCGAAAGTCAAAAGCACAGTGCTGCACCAGTTACTGAGAAGGAGAAAAAATGACTGCTACTGCTACACCCATGACAGTACCCATCTCATCTGTCCCAGTAACTAGCCACAACTGAAAGGAGACTGGCTCTATCCTCTTTACACCTTCCCCTCAGGTATTTATATGCAAGAATAAAATCCCCCTGAGCTTTCTCTTATCTAGAATGAGCAATTCTAGATGTTTACTCCAGTAATGATATTCTTTTATCACCAGGTATTGGCCTGCCAACAAACATCTGAACAGTCTTTCAGGCTTTTCAATTATTTTTACAGAAGATAAATTATTTCAAAAATTTATTTCATGGCTTGACCTCTCTGAATTGCCAATTTTCCAATGGATTTAGAAGGAAAGTGAGTTCCATATGAGGAGCTATGTTCAGGAACATTTTAAATGTGTGCTGTTAAAATTCATTGAGTGAGGACAAGATAAAAAAAAAAAAAAATAGTATGTGCAGATAAGAGAATCATTCTATTCCTCTTCTTTTTTGCATTGCCGCCTTGGAACATGTGCTTTTTTACTTAAAATATTTGACTTTATGACAAGAATGGCAAATAAATGCCAGAAAGTCTAGCCTGAGAAATTTACTGTGCAATGCACATCAGTAAGTAGAAAGCAAAATACACTGACATAGTGCTGCATGTAGAATGGTCCATTAGAAAACAGGCATTATCTAGTTCACTTGGGTTTATGTGTCATATCTCTGATGTTCATTGATACCAGGAAGTAAGTGTCTTAATCTTCCTTCTAAAAAACTAAATAAAAAAAGGATTAGAATTAGCAGATATATTTAGGTAACTTGATTCTCAGCTCTTCCATGCCAAAAAGTTAGCTGACATAAGACCCTGCACGAAAAGAACATCAAAGAAAACGATGTTTTGATTGTGATTACAGTATCTGTCAGGTGCTAAAAAGCATTTAAGAAACAAAAGCTTTCCCTCTTTTGCCATGTGCCTCTGAAAATGTGGTTGAATCTCAAACACTGTTATTCATTTAGGCACATTCATTGCTATTTTAATATAAAAGAGTTGTTTGCATAATGGCCTAAATGGGTTGTTATTGCTGCTTATCACACCTCTGACACTTTGCTGCTTTATGCAACTACCTATCATACGTATGCTTTGAAGCTGACCTCCAAATTAGACTGAATAGGTGTCATGGGTTCAGCAGTAGCAGTCATTTTTCTCCTTCTTGGTAGCTGGTGCAGCACTGTGGTTTTGACTTTTGTCCTGGG
>JAOEHX010059876.1:34463-45715 GCA_025448015.1 Bolborhynchus lineola
GGGAGGTGCTCCAGTCCCCTGATCATCCTCATGACCCTCCTCTGGACTTGTTCCAACAGTTCCATGTCCTTTTTATGGTGAGGACCCCAGAACTGCACACACTACTCGAAGTGAGGTCTCACGAGAGCAGAGTAGAGGGGCACAATCACCTCCCTTGACCTGCTGGTCGCGCTCCTTTTGATGCCACCCAGGATACAGTTGTCTTTCTGGGCTGCAAGCTCACACTGCCAGCTCATGTTCATTTTTGAATCGACCAACACCCCCAAGTCCTTCTCCGCTGGGCTGCTCTGAATCTCTTCTCTGCCCAACCTGTAGCTGTGCCTGCGATTGCTTCAACCCAGGTGTAGGACCTTGTACTTGGCACGATTAAACTTCATCAGGGTGGCATCAGCCCACCTCACAAGCATGTCAAGGTCTCTCTGGATGGCTTTCCTTCCCTCCAGCATATCAACCGAACCACCCAGTTTGGTGTCATCAGCAAACTTGTTGAGGGCGCAGTCAATCCCACTGTCCATGTCACCAACAATGTTGAATAAGACCAGTGCCAACACTGATCCATGAGGGACACCACTCGTTACATCATTGTTAAAAATGAACATTTTGAAATCAGCAGGACTGGATTTCTTGAGGCTATGTGTCCTGATAGAAATCTTGTTAGGAGATGTCTGTCATATAATTTGATATGGAGCAACATGTAGCAAACCCACTCCAACGCTCTCCCCTCCCCCCCAAAAAAAAATAAAAGGCAGAAAAGATGTTATTTGTAGGGTATTTTTTTATATCATCTAGCAGATTTTCAAATATGTCCAAGAACTATAGGTCACATCCCAAGCTTATTGATTTTTACTGTGAGTTTTTTTCCATCAGATTCAATGTTTTCTGTACCACACTGCAGTTACACAAGAGGCTACTAATGACATCTGATTGATTAAAAATCCAACAGCTGTTTATAAATTTATGTCTGTCAAATCCATCTTCTGATCTGAGTGATATAGAGTACGTACCAAAATACAGAGGGAACCCACTGGCTAAGATTCATTTCACCTCCTTTCTGATAATAAAACTCATGCTACTTTAACTCTGAAAGAACAGTCACAGATTATTTTAAAAAGTCAGTCTCAGAAAATTAACATTCATTTTAACTAACATCAGTTAAAACTTTTCAGATTTTTCAAACCATCTATTACCTGCAAAAATCAGTAAAACCACTGTTCAATGTTATGACGAGAATCGGTCTTCAGATAAACATGCTAGTTTTAGGCTTCCATTTAGTTGTCTACAGTTAGTGTTTCCAGCAATGGTCAGTAGCATATTTCCCCACCTAGGTTAATTATCTTGAAAGGAAAACCTTATAAATCTGAAAAATCTAGACTAACTGACCTAAACAATGTGTACTATACTAACAAATGTATCTGAACAATGGTCACCAAATATATGTTCCACAAATCCCAAGACACTGCAGTATTTACATGTGCTACTTCTATAAGCTGGTCATGTCCCTAAGCTGCATACATTATTTTGCCATATTTCTCTGTCAGACCAGTCAGGACAAAAAGCATGTGAGATGGTTATGTCTTAAGAAGTAATTTCTTGGGTAAATGCATAAATGACAAGAAATGCAGTCTGTCTTCACCCCTCTTTTTGCCTATATAATTTTCCTGCAGGAGATGTAGAGACTTAAAATCAGGTAGGTAGCAAGAGGTGTGGTGTCTGGCTACATATCATTTTTAATAAACTCTTGCTGAATGTAATATTGTTTCATCTTGAGAAGAGAGGGATGAGAATTCCGTGTAGTGGCACCTCTGACTATAATTCATTATATTTTCTTTTGTAAGATATGACTGTCAAACAAAAAAGATATTATTTTTAATAATTCTTTCATTATTATTGTTAACTAGCTTTAGCTGAATGTGTTGTCTACTTGACATCTTGCAGATATCAGTCTGCAGCACCAGTGCTAGATACTTTAAGATTATTTTTGCAAGAATATGAACTAAGGAAAAAGCCAATATCTTAAACTGAGTTAGTGCAAAATACCATTAGATTTGGAATTGTAATCTTGCTTATTAATACTGCCAAAAGCTCATTAACTCTGCCTGATGAAGGACTTTGTACAAATAAGACCCCCTGATGCTTCGATTACAAACATAATGTACTATCCTATGTTGAATTAATGCATATTCACAGCAAAACATATACCAATAGCCATTGTTTAATGGTTGCCCAAACAGATTAGTGCTATGGGCACCTTTTCCACAGGCATGTTTAACAGTACCAGTTAAAATTTTAAACAGTTCTTTACTTATCTCAGTTTCATTCTCAAAAATCAAGCAGCCCATGCTTCCTCATACTAAATTACCATTTAGTTATATATTTTGTGCTGCTGATTTAGAAATTAATAGTATGTAGTAATTATCTCTAAATTGAAACTATGAAATTATAATGTGCAAGATAAAAGACATACAAAGTGAATAATTTTCTTTGTTAGAAAACTGTAACTGTGTTGTAACATTTCAATTCCTAACAAATTAGTTTTAATGATTTTCCATTTCATTGGTCTTTGCTTATTGCTTTCACTGTTTTGCACCCTAACTCAACACTTTCTTAGTTCTTTACCAGACATACAAACATGTTATATTTATTCATTCCTTAAAGGCATTTCATTGCAACAATCTTTTGAAATATTGGCCCCATTCGTGTCTGTTTCTATCAAACTCAGATTATTTCATCTATAAATGCTGTAACTGGATCAAACTACCCTTGTTTAAATACATTTTTCATTAACTTTACCCAAAGAAGTGGAAATTATATTAACAGGAAAGAGGATGTGATTGAAGGAAGTAGGGGACTGCTGCATTATTTCCAGCTGCAGCTCTTGTATGCTAGTTTTATGTGTTCTCTCCCAAAGGAGAACGCATTCTACCTCAGGCTGAAACATTACAAGAAGAAAGCAGTAAGAGCAAGGCAGGCATTCAGACAAGCACCCTGGCAAGTTGCATGACAACCATAATAAGGGAACTTCTTTCCTTACCTCTGCAGACAGTCATTGAAGTCAGCAAATGTGTTTTTCATAAATTTAAACCTGCTTTTGGAATAATCACAGACATTTAAAAATGAAAGGGACTTGTGGGCAGCATAGATAGTATCCTAATGATTAAAATAGTCATTAGGAAAAAGGAAGACTCATCTTCCAGACTGTTTCTAAAGACAAGCAGAGAAGTGTCTAAACCTGTTTGCCTTTATCTGCTTTAAATCTCTTTTGTATGATTTAGGTGGTTTGTTTATTTTAAAAAATCTGTTACCTCAAGCTAAGAGCACTAGAACATACCAGTATGAGCTGAAGAGAAGGCAGCCCAAGACTGGTCACAAATGATAGTTTCTTAACAGTATGTGAACATTCTGCATTATGGAGCTGTTAATATTCCACAGTAATAAACTATTTCACGGCTATTTTAATTCTCATTTCAAGCTACTGCATTTTCTTACTATCGCTGCTGTTATTTCTTTCTTGTTATTGAATTACTCAGCCTACACTAAACTACTATTATTTTTTGCTGCCAAATATTTTACCTAATACCATATACAAAAATGTTATACAAGAAGGTACTTGGAAAAAGAGAGAGACAGGCATGCATCGCTACAAATAAGGATCATTAATTTTAATGTCATGATGTTTTAACTATATATCAGTTCTATTCTCATAGCTTTATATCAGTTATACTATCCTTGACTTTTAGAAGACCACATGATCATGGGAATTTAGGCCTAGAAATCCATGCAGATCACATAGCAGGACTATTCCTCACTGTAGCTGCAGACACTTGTGGAGCAGCTGTAATCAGTACCCTCAAAATAGAATGTGTGTTTTTTTCTTTAAATTGACCTCAAACAAGAGTGTTTTATTTTTTTATGAAAAAGTGTTCTAATTTACATTTATGTAACTGATGTTCTACTGTGCACTTTATTGACATTTCTATAACTATGGGCTTTAAAGTATGTTACAATGTAAAACTAAATGCTCATAAACAGATGTATGGAATATGCTGTTAAGATCATAGTGTTTTGAGCATTATTTCAAAAGTTGCTACTCATGTAGTAAAAACAGGCCCATGAAAGACTTAATTTTTTTTTTCCGCATCACCTTTATAGTGTAAAGACTGAACATTTTACACTCTCTGAAAAAAGAGCACACCTAGCACTATGCTATCTGGCTAAACTAAACTATAGTTCCCTTTTAATATCCTCAGTATCAGCATGCAATTTTAAAACTACACAAATGGTAGAATGTTACAGTCAATGGTTGTAGATATTGTCAGGCATTTAAATAAAGGATTTCATATAATGAATTAATAGCAGTGTCATAGTTAACCATGAATTTGATGCTAATGTGAATAAATCCTGTGAGAACTGTAAAATTGTGCTTTTGTTATGCTTCCAAATAATTGCAGCATTATTTTGCTTAGAGCTATTTAAAGTTCACTCCTGTCACTGCTAGCAATTATTAAAGATTTTCACTTATGTCACTGAAATGAAATATAAACCCATCAGTAACTGTAAAGACAGTCTCAACATAAAACCAACTTTTGAGGCATTTTATGCATTTACTTAAAAATACTGTAATACCAGCAGTGCATTTTCAATTATGTTTTCAAAGTTCTTGAATTATTGTCACTTGAAACCATGTCTTCTGCTCATTACTATGTTTGTCTGATACTTTTTTTTTAAAAAAAGAACCACATAAAGCTAGCACATATTTTCTTTCCATATTTTATAATCATTTTTAGAACATTTGTTTGGATTTAATATTTCACTGCACTACTATCTCAGACTAAATTACATTTATTCAGGAAAATACAGACCAAACCTGTGAGCATGGTTACATGAATGACAGAAGGGGGAAAATACATAGAAACATTTAGGAGGTTTATGAGCAGGATCAGGGTTTGTGTGTGTGTGCGTTTTTAATAAATCGTTACAATACTGTGGTTTAAAGTTCAGCTCGACATTTGAAAGACTGCATTTTTGCTTGTTGACTCTCCCTATAAAAATCTTGTTAATTGTGAATGGGAAAAGTCAAACTTCATTTGGTTTGAACCTATTTTTTTGTAGGATATGACAAATAAGTTAACCCATGATGCCATGCGGACTAAGCAGTCTCTTGGCCTGCAAATGAGCAGTATCATTTCTTCATTTGGTACAAAGAAAGAAAGCTTTGCATAATAAATAACAGAAGGCAGTATTCCCTGTGCTGTTAATCTGCTAGTATGATCACTGGGCTTCAAAGGTAGGCTGAGATGAGTACAGGCAGATGAAAGTAGAAGACTGGCAAAAACACTGAGTTGGGACAAGCTGGAGAAGCACATTCTGAACTATGCAAAATAGGAAAAAAACAATGGTCAGAAATGATTACTGTTACTGACTAAAATTCCACAATATCCTTTGAATGAAGAATATTAAGTTACTGACTGAAATTCCACAGCATCCTTTGAATGAAAAATATTTAATGAAAAGTAGGTTTTCTCACTCTTTCCTCAGTAAACTCTATTTTTATATTAATCCCTCTGCCTCTGCTCAATTGGATAGCAATTGACAATTATGTATAATTAAACTGATCACATTTATGAATTAAAACAATGAATCATAATTCCTTTAACAATGAAAACTGAAACTTTAAATATATCCTGTAAGATTTTCCAGAACTATAGGAAAAACAATTGATCTTGTGTGCTCACAATTTTTCAGCATAAACAAGAAATTAGAAGAGGGCAGAATAAGGTCTGAATTTTTTGAAGGTCCTTCTATTGAAGTCATATGATAGAAGCTATGGCTTTTATCCTTTGATCTCTCAGTGACTTTTGGTCAGGGAGACCTCTGCCGCAACAAAACATGCCTACGAGATACACTCTAGAATAACAAATCTAAAGACTCCAACCTGTTGAACAGCACACCGAATGCTACATGCTGCACAGTAAATAGGACATAAACATTCACTTTAATGTTATGGCCCTGGATGACTCATATCATGGATAAAACAATACAAGAATAGTGAGAAGGTTGGTAAAATTTGAAGAGAAATTTTAAGTTGTTGTTTAAAGTTTTGATATCTCCAGCAAAAACACTGAAGAATTGAGGAAAGTATGTAAAAGTAATGACATAATGGCTCAATAACTAGAAAAATGCTCTTATGGTAAGTTTACTACTTTTAATTTATTAAAGAGATTATGTTTCGCTATTAACTTCCCTATGACAAAGTGAATCCTTGGTGCAAAATGTATCTTCAAAGCAGCAAAGAATGGTTTAATAAGAACTAAAAGCTGAGAGCTGTAGCCAAACATTTTAGAAATGTGTCCTTGTTATTCAAAGTGACAGTGATTTATTTTGAAAACAATAATGAAATACAGAAAAAAAATGCCATTGGAGGTGGTACACTGAGGTCTCCATTTCTTAATAATGTCACACTAAGATGAAATATTTTCAGAAACTTAAGCTTTAGGTTAAAGCTGCTCTTTGTGTCATCTGCAAAAGTAAGCCTCAGCAAACTCACTTCAGGAGCATTCATGAAAACGGTAATAGCGTTGTTTTTATTGTCAGTAATACAAGATTGATATAGTAAAATATGTAAATCCAGAAAGTCAAAATAGACTATATATATAATGTCTTTATACTTTTGAAACCAAGGAAAGAACAAACTCCTGAATTTCATCTGAATATGTGGTTTACATTATATATTTCCTAAAACTGTGCTTCACAGTAGCACTAGCTTTTTAATTTCATCTTCTTATTGGAAAGTGCTTGAAGAATTTCCTGTTCTGATTAGACATCTTTCATCTTATATTTGAAAATACTATTTTCATATTTTCAGAAGGATCATAATATTTAGGAGCAAAATACATTTATATTGAAAGTAAGTTCCTTGGTTTTATTAGGCATCCTAAGTTGATACACAAAGTAAAGGGTGAACAGGTGGAGCTTAGTCTGTTTAGCCTATATTCTGTGTACATTCTTGCCTTATATTTTGGTCAGTAGTATGTGTATGGAACCCATGATCATATATTTGCGTAAAGCCACACTCAGGAAAAAGTCACAAATATTTTCAAGGTACCAAACCAGAGATATTTCACCATTTCTGGTAGCTGTTGATTATAAAAGTTAAATGGTCTTCTCAAAATTAAAACAAACAAACAAAAACCACACACAAGCACACACAAAAGAAAACCCAACAAAAAAAAAAATCCAACAAAGCAACTTTGGACTTCATTTTCATTTGAACTTTCAGCTGTTAATTCCTAGATACTGTTTTTTTCTCATGGCTTTTTCTGTTGCTTTCTACAGAAATCTGTCTTAATTCTGACAAGACGTACAAATTTATGTAATTATTTTGGGGATATTTTTCTTTTTCTTTTTTCTGATTTTTTCTTAGAATCTTTCTTGTGTCCTATAAAAATACGCACACTAAGTTCATTAATATCACAACAGAGATAAAATTTCTTATTTTTTTTTACAACTGTTCTTTTTATTCCTCAAATTTTTTTTTCTGCAGTGTTGCATAGAATATTGCATTACCTCTAAAGCTTCATATAGTCACTGTTTTCCATGACACAGTTTCCTATTCTGTAGTTATAACTTTCATACCTTATTCTCAGAATATTTTTTTCAATATTTTTATTTTTTTTATTCTTTAAATGAAACCAGTTGATATTTTGATAGATATCTTCTGGTATGACTACTCTCTCCTCATCATTAATTATTCTGTCAATCTTTGTGTCATTTGCAAATGCAAGCAACAGTGAACTGATACTCACTTCAAGAGCATTCATGAAAACATTAGTTGTGTTAGTTTTAATCAGTTTTACTCCCCTTAGGAAAAGCGTTATTCAAACAGAGTTCCCACAGACGACTATGTTTTGAAATATGGCAAGACAGTAATACTTATTACAAGCAATATCTCCTAGATTTCATAAAATCACAGACTGGATTACATTTGGAGGCACCTCTGGAGATTGTGTAGTCCAAATCCTCCTGCTTAAAGCAAGGGGAGCAGCTACAGCTGGTTACTCAGGGCTGTGCACAGTTAGGTTTCGAATATCACCAAGGTGGCAGAAGAGTCCACAACACAGACAACCTCTTAGAAACCATTTCCAAGGTTTGATTCTTATAGCCTCTTCTCACATGCTCCAAAGCCATAATCATCTTCACAACCCTAATTTTCTTAGAACACACTACATTTTAAAAGTCAAAATGTTACAGTTGTGACATTGAATTGTGACCTGACCAACGGTGCTGTCATTTCTGGCTTTATCAGTCCCATAAAAAAATGAGCCAGGTTTTTAGGAGTACTCTTATCTAGAAAGCCATCCTGATTATTATGAATTTTTTCCTTTATCTCAATACATGATTTCACGATATATCAGGATTTCTATTTAAAACCCTAAAGTATTAGGTTAATTAGTTCTAGAATTACTGTCCTGGGATCAGGAGTAGCAGCCTTTTTCTTCTCCTTGGTAGCTGGCGCAGCGCTGTGGTTTTGACTTTCAGACTGGGAACAGAGCTGATAACACCGATGTTTTTAGTTACTGCTCAAATGTTTAGTCTGACCAAGGACTTTCTGAGCCTCATGGTGTGACAGGGAGGAGGGGAAGCCGGGAGGAAGCTGAGACAGGACACCTGACCCAAACTAGCCAAACACAGCACGTCATGCCCAGGATGTACAAACTAGGGTAAGGACCTGGAAAAGTGGGTTCACTGCTTGGTTCGGCTGGGTATCAGTTGGTGGGTGGTGAGCGGTTGTATTCTCTTCCTTCGTTATTTCCCTTATCATTATTATTATTGGTGGTAGCAGTAGTGATTTGTGTTATACCTTAGTTACTGGATTGTTCTTTTCTCAACTCATGGGAGTTACATTCTTTTGATTCTCCTCCCTACCCCTCTGGGAGCAGGGAGAAGAAAGCAGGGGGAGTGCATGAATGAACTGCATGAGTTACGGCTGGGCTTAAATCACGACAGCTTTTTTTGGCACCCAACGTGGGGCACAAAGGGTTGAGATAATGGCAAGATTAATAGTCACTCATCACAATGATGATTTATTTGCTCTCAAAGTTGTTGCGCTTGATGCTCTTGATTTCACAGTTTCAGCATGCTGTACCTTATTTACAGCTGCTATTTGCTGTCTTAGTGTTTATCAGATGAGGGATTTGGGCTAAGGTTCTTGTTTCATTGTACTTCATGGTAATGACCTGTAATACAGACGGGATCTGGCAGCAGGGCAGGATGGAAGTTAAATCATGACAATTACTTAAATTATTTTATCTAGCATCATTTTAGTTCCTTTTTAATCTTTCATAATTTTCCATGTAGTCCTGGGTTTCTTTACCTTGCATCCATTCTCTGTATGCCTCGTCTTTACATTTTAGTTTGGCTAGGATCTCTTGTCCAGCCATCAGGAGATTTCAGCAAATTGTATGACTAATTGGTATTCAAATGCTTTGTACAAGTATTATGTAAAGATAATAGAGGCTAAAAATGGACATTAAAATATTTTACATATAAATGACCACTTAAGTTATGCTAAATGCAAAATGCACATCATCTAATTTGGTTTAACAGATTTTGGTACTTGAAATAAAATTATGAAAGAGTATAGAAAAACTAACGGCAAAATAAGGTGTGTGATAGCTTTAGCTGTGTGTTGTAAATATAAAATTGCATTTTTTGTCATTGTTTTCTGCTTACTATCATATATCAAGCTTATTTGATAATTAAGGTTCTCCAAATTGTATAGTTATAGTTGTTCATATAAAACTTCAAAGGAAATTTTACTTACTTATTTAAAAGATTTTTGCTTTTAATTATTTTACATAAACCCCACAATACCAATTCAGAGAAAGTAGGATTTCACTGTGCATTTACCAAAAATAATTTAAAGAAGACAGTCTTTTGCCCTAACATCCTGGGTTGTATAGAACATGGTGAAACTATTGTGACAAAGAAAGACCAAAAGCCCATTTTGAAAGCCATTTAATTGAGCTGTCTAGGTAATTCTAGCTGTCTGAATCTAGTGCAACATTACTACCTAACATACTTTAATCATTCTGGGTTATGACTATTAAAAATAAAATCAATACAAATTGCTGGAGGGAGTCCAAAGTTCAAAATAGCTAAAGTGAATTTACATCACAAAAATGTAACCAGAAAGAGGTCTAAGCTAGAACTAGTTAAATAAATATATATATGTGTGTGTATATACATATAAAAAAAATATACTATCTGTGCTGTTATGTAATGAAAGAAAATGTATATTCTTTCCTGGAGACACTGATTAAAACTGATATACAAAGATAAAAACTTAATTTCTAATAATCCTAATCCAGTGAACCAAACGTCACAAAAAATAATTGTGATGACTTTATGAGCGATTCCCACCAAAAGAAATCTTTGGAAATGTAGGCTGACAGTTTTTACTGATCATTTTATTGGTGTCCTCTGGAAAACCTTACAAGTATAGAGAAAAGCATTAGAATAAATAAAATATGAAGAAAAGGTAAGATGAGTATTTACCCTGGGTTCTTTTGCACTAAAAATCAGGTTATAAAATATATCAGAATTTTTCAAATACCACAATTTGTCAGTCATTGAACCTGCAAGCAGAAGCTGAATAGCTATATATAAGGAGAAAGTTCTTTACTGTGAGAGTGGTGAGGCACTGGAACAGAATGCCAAGAGAAGTGGTGAATGCTCCATTCCTGGCAATATTCAAGGCCAGGTTGGACAGGGCCTTTAGTGACATGGCCTAGTGTGATGCACCCCTGCCCGCAGCAGAGGGCTTGGAACTGTACATAGTTATGTGCTATTATCAGCAATTCAGCTATGATTTTATGGTTTACCCCAAATCTGACCTACTCATAAAGTTTTATCTAACCTACTATTGCATAAGAGCCATTGAAGGTAGTATACATGCGTCATAACTAGTCCTGATGGATTTAGGTTTACAGCAGTCTTGATAAATGTTTCTGGTATGACCATATTGCCCAAATGTATTTAACCATGATGGCCATGATAATCACCATAGTGCATTATGAAACCTCATCTTTGTTATAATAATCTTCCTGACATTTCTTGACAGCACACTTTTCCTTTTTACCATAAAGTCCATCAGTTTTGGTGCATTCAAAGAAAAATACCTTTTATGCACACACCTTCCCTTCCCTTCCCTTCCCTTCCCTTCCCTTCCCTTCCCTTCCCTTCCCTTCCCTTCC
>JAOEHX010059881.1:0-21630 GCA_025448015.1 Bolborhynchus lineola
GGGGTGAATTTGGGAGGAGTTGCAAGGGGTGGAAAAAAAGGGGGGGGGGGGGCAGGGCAAGTTTGATTCTTGAGGATATCAGAAGGCAAGAATTTGGTACAAATAGCACACATTAATTAATTATTGCTACCTAAACGAATGGTGAACTGACAGATTTGCTACTGTCCATATAGCTTAAGTATCTTAGCTTGTATATCCACCACTTCCTTTGAGATCTTGGTGCCACAACCCAGCAACTCTGGGTTCTCTTTCTTCTCATGTACATGGTTGAAGCTTTCTCCCAGAAAGCTTCCCTGCTTTGCCCAAAGCACAGCAGGAATAAGCCCCAAACCTATGAGGATTCAATCACAGCAGTGTGGCGAGGCTATCCTGCCAAGGGGAGCAGCTGAAATGAGAAAATAGAGGGAGAATTTGGATTAAACCTACTGAACGGAGAAATCAACTTGTGATTTTGAAGTAAATATCCATCTTTTTGGTTAATGATATTTTTTTTTCTTTTTTTCCCCCTTTAACTACAGTTTAAGATTTGAGCAACTGGAAGGGCCCGTTGAAAAGTCATTGCTGTCAAATGCCTCACGGAAAAATGCTTGCTCCCATCAGGAATACCCCCACTTCAACTGGTCATAGCTGGCTGACATCGTAGACATCGTCTCAGAAAAGGGTAAAAACACTGAATGTGTCTCTGGGGAATCCTGTCACTCTCCAGACATGCTCAGTTTGAATCCTGCTTTAAAACAAACAGTAGAGAGGGAAAAAAATCTGTGGAGTCACTGTTTGTGTTGTATATTCTGTGTTGATGGATGGGTTTGGTTACTGCAACTATTAACCCAGCAATTTTAGAAACATAAAATTAATTTTTGGAAGAAATGAACTACATAAATAAACTGAGTATAATTGAATATTGCTCTAGTTCCATGGATTCTAGGGCTGTAAATTGCACTTGTTGTTCATGGTGTCAGGCTCTGAGGTCTTTAATTCTGTTCCTTAAGGATGACTTATGCAGTGAGGGGCTAATGTTTGCTTCAGCAAGTTTGACTATCTCAAAGGGATCCCAAAATTGCCATAAAAGAAAAAGACTGGCTTGTTAATACAACCTTTTTGCCTTTGGGCTGCAATATTTCACCCTAAAGTTGGCTTTTGATCCCTGGAATGGTTATTATTCACATAAATCTAAGAAATGTGAATGTGACATAAATATTTAGCTTGACATTCAGGTATTTGTATTTTACTCGTGGTTGTATTGTGGTTGAGGTTGTATTGTACTTTTGGACTTGTGGCTGTACTTATCTGCTTCCAAGGTCTTTTGTTGCCAGTTTTGGAGGGTTGAATTGTAACTCATTTCACATCCTGGGGTGAGAGTTCATATATTTCAGCTTTTGAGCCTTCAAGCATACAAAGATGCAAACACAAGGACAGGATAAGTTTTATGCTAAATCAGACAATTCTTCTCTTAAGAATCTGCCAGTTAGTTTTGATCCATTTCTGAAAGGGCATGTTTTGAGACCCAGAAATTCATTGCTATAACTGTAGCATCCTTAGACAGCACCATGAACTGCCAAGAATAGAAACCATATTAGATACATGAATTTACCTCTTATAAGGTCTTGTCCTGCAGCTGGCATCCCCCTGGATGATAAGGTGTAAGAGAAACAGAATCCATGGAGGTATCTTTTCTGGTCCAGTCTGGCAGAAGCAGTTAGGAACTCTTTGCTCCTTCACTTTCTTTGTTTAATTTATTATACTGTCATGCATAAACATCTTCAGGAAAATATTAATTAGAGTGTGTATTCCTTGACAATGAACTCTAAATGGATTAAACATGCTTTACTCGATGAAGCAAAGAGGTGTTGATTAAGAGAAATTGAATTGTATCCCTGAGATAATTGTCTGTCGCTGTGTCTAGAGAATATGGGCAAACCAGTGCTTATAGAAGAAACTGAGCTACCACACTCCAAGTATCTCAAGAAAATAATATTCAGGACATACATATTAATTGATTTAATGTAAAAATGCTTGACACAAACTTGTGCTGAGACTTTAAATTGAGGTCCTGACCATTCTCTGTGGTCACTAGAGGATCCCACAAGAATGGGAACGACCTGGCAATTTCCAGTTTGGATAATTATGTTCTGCCTCCTTACCGTTTCCCATGCCCTTTCAATTAGTATGATAATCATCTTCACTTTGTGACCTACACTGAAGTATAAGTGGAGGAACATGCTGTTAAATAGCTGTCATGCTCCGCCCCAGAATCAACCGCTTTTCGGCAGTGATGTTGGGGCGGAGAGCTTTGTCTTGAACATGTAGAAAAGCTCACTTTAAGCAAAAAAAGGGAGAAATAAAGGAGCTTTGTCATTGTAAATTCAGTAAAATAACAGCAGGTGAGGAGACCTCTGCTGCAGCTCAAGGGTGAATTTTTAGTAGGACTAGTGCAGTCCATCAAGCAGCTGCGCAGGAATGAAGAGGTGCTGCAGCTCCTATCTCCCTGACAGTGTGATTTAAAGAACTGCTCTTTGCTGGCCTGGCCTTGTGTCTTTCAGTTGCCTTGAAAGGGAGGGAGAAGCAAGTCTCTGCTCCCTCATTGGCATTTGTCTTGAAAATAATAAATAAATAAAAAAGAAAAGAAAGAAAAAGCAGGGAGTGTGCAGTTGAGTGGTGGAGAGACAGTTTTCCATAAGGAATCCCCTGGCCAGCCCTTGAGTAACATGACCATGGGAATACTTCACTGTGCTTTGCATGATTTGTTTACATTCTCCTTAATGGTGAGGTGTTTTTTACACCTTGTGACAGACACGGTTTGCTCCAAGACAGTGGTCCTGGCTGCCTTTTGGATAGCAGTTTCCTTGTAAAAGATATATTGCTGTTTTGTGTGTTTTTTGATATGCAGCCTAAATGAAGTCTCTGAAGGAGGATCTGTCTTTTGCTAACAGCCATCATTTTTATATAAAGTCGAAGGTATTCATATTATGTCTTCATCTTCTATATCTCAACTAGTAACAATATCACAACTACTCCCTCCTGACAACTATATTCATTTCTCATTAAAGTTATTTCATGTTTTATTCAGGAATTTAAATGAAGCTATCAGAGCCTGTAATAGCAACAGTTTGGGATAATTGTATCTCATTGATGGCAGCCTCAAGAGTTCTAATTAATATATATTTAGCTCCCTGGCTGTCTTTAGACCAAATGCCTCAGTATGAAAGACAGGGAGAGGCGATAAGGGGAGGGGGAAGGGAACAGACTCCAAAATAACAGCCCCTTTTTGAAATTTGGATAGGAAAATCTGTGTTACAAGAAGGAACTGCGTGCTTAGGGATTCTTTCTTTATTTTTTTTTTTCATCCCCATTCAGTCCAAAATAACTTTTGAGATACAGGCTCGTTCTCAAGAAAAGAAAATACAAGAATATAGATTTACTGCCCACTTGTTTGGGAAGGGGGGAAGGAAGGATGACAAATATGTATTTTTCTCCTCCAATGATACACCTGATATCCGAGTTCAGATTATCAGTGGTCTCTGCTTTTATTACCTCTTTCCCTGCCTCCTTCAGCCAGAGTGCTCCATTCAAAATTGCTCAGTTTCACAGATATGATCTGCAATGCAAACAGGCTCTCATTACACTTTTTCATACTAAGGAAAAAAGAAAGCTTACTTTGGTGTATGCCTGATTAGCCCTCACCATACAGCTCTCCATTTTCTTATTCCCTTTGGGCTTTTTTTATTCCCCCCTCCCTTTCCGTCAACACTAGCTTTTTCTCTGTCGTATGAAATGAGGCTAGGAAAAGATTTGGGGAGGGGGTATTATTCTGTCATTGGAATTCATAGCATTTGTATTCACTTACAAGCCTGAACTATTTTCTCAAATCACTTCAGTCTCTGTGACTTTCACAGACTGTAGTTTATAAATCACTTTTGTGGTACACTATCGAGAGGGGATCAAGACCCCTGGAAGCTTGAGTCATATTGAATTGCATTGTGTAACGGAGAGTCATTAGGAGTTTACAGTCAGGGGGAAAAAAGAAGTCTTATAAATAGGCTAATTCAACTGGCACTTATATGTTTTAAAGGCATTATTGAGGAAGGAGGATGGTAGTATTATTTGCTCCCAATTTTGCTCTCATCAGCAGCAGCTGAGGGTGGCTCTTGAATAGGACAGGAATAGAGATTTTATAGACCTCCAGCTTTAAAACCTTTGGGATTTTTTCCCCCCCTTTATTTTTTAAGCAAGTATTAAGGATGTTTAGGGCTTCATTTAACTGACTTCCGAGCTGGAAGCTAATCCAGCCTATACAGGTTCAAATTGCCTCAGTTTCTCCCAATAAAGGTTGCTTTTCTCTTATTTTTACTGATTTTTTTTAAAGGAATTAATTTGAGCATATCTTATGCAGAGCAGAACGGGGGTTTTCTGACAGAGAAAGAATTTTTGATAAGAACTTTACATGGCAGCTGCAGTTTTTCAATCTGAGTCTAACAGTCAGGAATAAGGCTATTGCAGGAAAGCATCTATGGCTTTTAGCCTTTTTTTTCATATTATTTTTAAGAAAAAAGAGTGATGTAATGAGAAGGTATTTATTTCATTTGGGTGTGTTTCACTTGCAGATTCATGACACAGAAGTGTCAGCCCCTGGGTGTTGCCTTGCTGCAGACTGGATCTTCTTGGCTGAGGTTGGAGGATATCGAATACCTGGATATCCTCATGCTTACAGGTGTGATAGAGGGAGAACAATGACCAGAAGCAGGTGCCTGGCCCTCAGGAACTCTGACTTGCTGCCAGCAATCTCACTTCTAGCCGAAATTGCAGTTTTTTCAACCAGAATGGTGACAATTTTCAGTGTTGTCTGCAGATTTTGGTCTCATGTTATCCACTTCCATGCCATCTGCGGGGTCACCGTGCTCAGCACAGACAGGATTTTCTCAGCAAAACAAAGCAAATGCAAAGCAAACCCTCCATTAAAAACAAGAGTGGAGTCAGGAGTTCAAAGGGTGGAGAGTTGAGCGGGCTTGTGTGGCCAGCAGCTGCTCCGTGTGAAGTGTCTCCTTGGGATTTGGGTGATGGGTTGCTCTACAGCTCTGCCCTGGTGCTTCCATAACCTGGGCTGGAATCCAGCTCAGCCCTGAGAGATGGAGGGTCAGTCCAGTTTGATAGTGTAAGGTCAGAAATGGAATGAGGCTGGGATATCTCAACTGAAATTTGAGTGTATAAAAGTATAAATCAAAAAAGCAAAATCCTTGAAGGGACACCTTGCAGCTGTCTTGGGAAATGAAAGGCTTTAAAATAAGAAGGCTCAAGAACAGGAGAATCCTGCAGTCGGTGCAGGTAATAACGCTGTTTGGTTTTGACTCAGGAAATAGCAAACTCCTCTCTGCTGACTGGAAAATAGAGAGGGTGTACTGTCAAACCTAGGGAGAGATGCTGCTCCTTAACTAGCAAGCTGCCAGCATCCTGGGGAGGTTATATGTGCACGTAAATACAAATCACATAATTTATACTGCTACTTGCTGACCAAATACATTGGAAAAGTTGTTCTAAAAAGGCTTTGCCAACTGTAGAGACTGTTATTCTGTGTCCTTGAATATTCTCAACAGGCTCAAAGTTCACCACCGAAGTCATGGAAGGGGAAAAGAATGGGCTTTTTCATTCACGTTGCTCCTGAATGCTGCTGTCTCATTTTGCTGCAGGATACTCATAATTTTATGCTTATTTAAACAGACACATATCTAGTTTATGGGCATATTCCAGGAAAAAAAAAAAAAAGGCATGTAGCTTAGAGTGCAGTTCTCATGGGCAAACACCTGATCCCCTTTAATAAGAGATAAAAGGGAACTATTCCCTTGTCAAGCTGCTACATTGCAGGGCTTAGCTCACAGTAGCACACTGGTAGCTGCACGTCTGAGTAGTGCATGGCACTGCAAAGGCTCAGCTTGCAGGTACTGTGATTATCAGCAGCTTGTGCCAATGTCACTTATACCCACTGTAGCAGAACTTAAATGTGTAGTACTGAGCACCACACGCATAGGACACAGGAGAGGTTTAGAAGTTCAGGATGTGCACATCTGCCAGTCAAATACAGGTCAGAGGTGGACGTAACCGGTGTTTCAAGTTGCACCAGCCTGATTCTTACTGTTTTAAGGATTTTGATGTTTTTTTTTTTTCCCTTCAGTAATTCCCAGTGGCTTGATATTTTTATTGCTATTAGTATTTCCTTAAGGAAAGCGAGTTGAGTGCTCAGCTCCCGTGTGCTAGCGTATTTCCCCCCCTCCCAAGGATATTTATAAGTTGACATTTGTGGGTTTTCTTTGAAATGGTCCATGCTGGTGCGCTTTTACTCTCTGTAGTGTCTATCATTAGTTAGTTGCAAGCTTTGGATTACTTTGTCTTGCTCACGGAGATGGTCAAAGCAGTTTAAAAAGCCAGATGGCTCAGCTGTGTAAAGTGATAAAACTGTGCAAGCTAAAATGCTGGACCTGTATTTATTTATAGGGCCATCCATAGGATGTCTCTTCATACAACTTTAAAGCTGCTGCTTCTGTGGCATTGTCTTTAACCAGTAACATAATGAAACATGCTAAAGGCAGGTACCTGACACCTCGGTATCGATCAGAGTCCTTGAGAACCCAAACGGGAAAAGATAGGTTGATCCCTGTAAGCATTAGCCCACACAGACCACCATCACCTGTGTTACACAGAAAAGTGCCAGGAAGACTTTTTTAAGGAGATAAAAGGTACAGGGTTTGTTACTTATAACTTCAATGAGGAAGGCTGTACATTTGCTTTTTCTTTTGGTCCCTGTTGAATGAAATTGTGCTTTTATTAAGTACTAAATTGTGCTTTTAATAACAGGATATTAAAGGTCTGATCTCTAAGCAAAGCATCACTCGGGATCTCAGATTTCAAGAAAAGCCATTACAGGTGAGTTAAATGCTCCTGACACAGCAAAGTCCAGCAAGTCCTCACAGTAATTTTAAAGCAGAAAGCAAACACTGTAGATGTTGACTGAGTAACTTTTCAGGCAAACTTGTACCTTCACTGAACCAGAAGGTATCTCTTATTCACACCAATATGGACACACCAGGAACCCTGTAAGAAACTACATTTAGGAGAAGGTTCCATTGAGCAAACCCAATGTGCACTTAGTTCAAATAAACCCCGGAGAGTCAACCAGTGAGACCTCAAAGTCCAGTGTAATTTGCAGTTTGATGTATCCCAGTCAAACTTCACTGCTCTCTTTCTACAATTCAAATGGAAAAAATCAGGCAAAATCGTCAGGCACTCATCTATGGCTCCAGAATAAGTGCATAGTCTGCTCCATGGTCTCTGGGTCTTGTCTGATTTCTGCTCTTATGCCACTGAAGAAGTCAGTGCAGGTTTTAATTTGACGTTTAGCCTGTGCAGAAGCATTTACATGCTTAAAAAAGTAGGTAGATATTATTCAGATGTGTTTAATTTTTAATGATGCTGTAAACAAGTCATTTTCAAAACCCTTTCTTTTAAAAGCTCTGTTTGGATAATTGCCCTGACAAACAGCAAAGTTAAATGGCCAACCTGCTTCCTTCCCCAGGTGGCTGGCAAAATACTTCTTGCATCTAAAGCTTTATATGATGCCTTCTACAGAGGTAGTGCATGAAGAGAAAGGAAAATATTTTGGAGGTGCAGCTCAAAATTTCGTCTGATTTTTCTGGCAGCCGTGTAACACAGATGGTTCCTCTATGGAGAATGTGTTCTCCTGGGTAAGCAAAAGGGATTCTTGAATGTTATTTTTAAGCTTTACTTAAAATAAATAGATAAAATAGTCCAAAAGTCTGGCAGCAAATGGGAACTTGGCCTGAGAGAGTATGGAGTTTGCAGGTGTCTCTCTTTGCTGATTGTGGTCTTCCTTAGCCACGATCTTCTTTCAAGATTTGATCAATGCTATTGTAGCTGTTCAGAATTGTCCTTTTTTGAACCCATTAAAGTTTTTGTGGTGTCTGACAGCTTTTCTCTTTCTAAACAAGAAAAGAAAAATGCATACACTCAAACTAATGATACTGAAAATCTGTTGAAAGCAGGGTAAGAGAGAAAGGAGAAGAGAGGATTAAGGAAACCCCCTCCATTGAATCCATCCTTTTGTTTTATGGCCAATGTAGCCTCTCTTTGACATATCAACAAGGAGCAAAGAATTGAAATAAACTGAAAGGATTGGAGATTAGGAGGGAATTGTCGCAATTCAACAAAGCCACTGGTGGCTTGTGCTGGCATTGGCTGCTCTCTCTCACCTTTCCCACTCTGTCCCCCTCGTTACACGATACTACTTGGGAACATATTATCAAGGACTAAGAATCAGGCCAGTGGCTGCTGATGTTGAAAGGACATGACATGTGCACAAGGCAGGGCATAGGGGCTGGCTGCACATATTAAAGGCACACACATCACAATCCAATTAGCAGAAATGGAGTGTGTGTGCTGGCTCTGGGAATAATTTTTTTTTTAAAGTAATACTTCTGTGCCTTTTCTATTGATTGATTTATTTTTGAAAGGAGTAATTCCCTTCTAGCTTTTCCCTCCCCTCTCCTCCCTCCTTCTCCCCACCTTCAATTCCTTCATCCCTGCATTTTCACCTCACCAGAGCTCCTGAGGAACAGGGGTTCAAAGGCTATTGGAGTAGAAAAAAAGAGTAATAAAAAATATTGCAAATGCAAAGAGTTCTCTAATCTCTTTTTGACCTGTCCTCTACAACAGGCAATTTCTGCAAATCTAACACAAAACTTGTAAATCTTCAATACTGGGAGACTGCAAGGGATAAAAGTAACACATGATGTTTCATTAGAATTTAAGCTGACTAGCGAAATGTGTGCATGTGTATAAATTTTTGCTAGCTGTGTTTTTAAAGTTGTTTTAAGTGTGTCTCATATTCTTTAATATGTTCCTTAGTCACCAGAGTATTTATTTTTTTAGTAGAATGCATCTCCTGTAGCTTGCTTTCATTATTTCAGTAGGAATGAAGGGAAACATTCTTAAAAGAAGGACAGATTTTAAGAGTCTGATACTTGGAAAAAATGCAATTTTCATTAGATTCAGAACACTTTATTGAAAGCAGACTAAAGAATACAATCTGTATTCAATATCTATAATGGTGCATTTGGGTTCTAATACAATGGGCAATACTATGCTATTGGGCTGCGACCTTCCTGTTTGTTTAGCTCCCAGTCTAACTGAATAATTAAACATGTGTAAATTTAAGTTTGCATATAGTTCCATTGAGAATAAGGGAATTTCTTGTCTTCCTAAAGTTAGACTGGCTGTAAGTACTTTGTTGGTTGAGGCCCAAAGTTTCATTTCAAGTCATTTTGCTCAAAGGTATAATTGCTCAGCAAATCACTTAAAAGCCTGCTTGGTTTTAACCATGTGCTCAAATCCCACTGCTTAGAATTAATTTTGGTAAGATATGTGTGGTCATGAGGTTAGTCTAAGGGAAAGGTCAATCAGCAGAGAAATCAGACAAGTTTTCTTTGCACTCAAGATGGTAAATACATAGAATTTAGTTAGAGGAAAACAAAACCATGGGGAAAAGGAGAAGTTCAAATGAGGTAGGTGGACCTACATGGGCATTCTTGCTTCCTTCCTTCCCACAGCTTCCTCTGTTCCTATAATCTCAGCACAGATGTTTCCTTTTTAATCCCTGGCTCCAGCTGGCAGTGCATCTCTGCTCTACCGTACTTAGTCGCAATTACTGCAGACATTAACTCTGCACATGCTTCGGAAATTGTCTGCTTTTTCTTCTTTGGAAATGTTGCTCATCATCAGGTTTTTAACAGCCAGAAATAAAGGCCATTTGTATACTGATGAATCCTATTCCTTTCAAGATTTGTAAGAGAGATAAAAGAAGCAGGCTTAAAACAATTGCTGGCATGGTAGAAAATTTGGGTATTTAATTTATAATACCTTCCTTTACTAGTACAGAGAGTCTCCATCATGTGACAGAGAAGGAATGGGAAAAATGTCAAGCACATGCCATATTCACCTGCCTGCTGTTTGCTTTTCTGGACTAACCGCAAGTGCTTTATTTGTTTATTTTGATTAGCAAAGCAGAGGTTTGGTGTAAAGGCTGTTTTCAGGGCATGTTTTGTTGTAGATGAACTTTCATTTACTAATGGTGTGGGGCTTGATCAAAGTGACTGGAATCAAAACCACAAAATCTGTACCTGATGTCTGGATATACTCTTTTCTTCCATCCAGATATCAGACTGTATCACCTCATGTACGTCCATTTGTGGTGTGATGATGCTGAAGTGCCATCAGGCCACATTCTTACTGAGTAAAATAAAACTGTGCCCCAGGCTTGGCAGCAATGCAGAGTCCTCCAGCTGCTGGATTCAGGGGTCCCAGTTTAACCTGTGTATATTTTTCCATATTCGCATCAAGTAACCTTCTATTTAATGTACAAGTAATCTGAGGCAGCCACACTAACCATGGTAGATGGGACTGATGGTCAAAGGAACAGTGGAGAATCTGGAAACCCTACATATCAGACATATCAAACTCAAATAATCTAAATAGACTCTGTGAAATATCTTTTAGACTATCAGGAAATCTTTCAGTTGAGCTGAACTCTGTTTTCCTGCATGGTTTTCTAGTCTTGACTCTTGAGAGCAAACTGGTTTTGTGCACTAAAATCTATTAATGAACTTAGTGTATGTTGCTCACTTTGTTCTCCTCATTCCCCATAGCAGTTGCTGGAAGCACTGAATACATTCCCATTCCTTTAACCCTGTTCCTGTGAAGGAGGCGAATGGACAGCACGTCCAGCATTTCATGTGGCTGCTAATATGACATGTACAACTTCAGACATTTATGCAAGCACCAAGAATAAGAAGATAAAGTTGGCAACAACCTGAGGTCATCTTGCCTATGAACTGCCTAACCACTGCCCTTTAGGTAAGAAACTGGAAACCTGCGCTTATCTCTACCAGTTAGTGTTCTTAAGTGAGCAGATCATTGCAGATTAGATAGATGTGCTGTTTTCTGACTCAAAACCCTTTTAAAGCCCCTGGAGAGCTTTCAGTGTGGATTCGTACTACCTCTCAGTCAATAAGAAACACAGGAATGGTTTGACAATGACAGTTCTAGGACTAAAATGAGAAAGTTCTGCCAAATGGTAACAACTCTGTATGTACCTGTGGAAAACTTGCAAAGATATGTGTACAGTTTTCCCACGAATGACCCACAAAATCTAGATTATTATGCGAAAGGAGAGTTTTATTCACACTATTGCCTAATATTGTATGCAGCCTTCAATATCATTACATTCCAGTAAAAGGGCACAGTGATTATTTTGGCTTCCTACTACTATTGTATCCATTCACTGATGAGGAAGGAGAAAGGCGAGTGAGAAGAAGAAAACGAAACTGAAAGTGCTTGAGGACAATTCACCATTGAGATTGTCTTTGTTAAATACAGGAAAAATGCAAAATGAGCCCTCTTTGAGGCTTGATCAATAGAAGCTGTTATAAAGTTTTCAATAATTTTTGTCCATCTTCAGCTGTTATTTTGCTCTTCTAGTCAAGATGAAGTGTGTAGATAGACATCACTGAGATCAACTATTAAATTAAAGAAAACAGTAAGTGCAGCTTGGTTACTGCAGAGAAACTAACTGTGCAAAATCCTACTCATAAGTAAAGCAGGAAGAAAAGAGAAAGTTAATGATCTTTTTAGCTGTGGGACTTCTCTTTGCTCTTATTTTATGTAGCATGGCCAAGAAAGCCAGAAATAGTTTGGTATCTATGAGAAAAACAAAATAATAGAAACCTTTTGCACTAGGGGGATGCTTTGTAGGGAGACCTATGAACTTGTTTAAAGGTTCACACGCACCCCAAGCCCCGCAAAAGAGGTGAAAAAACCCAATCCAAAGCAAAGTCCTGCCAAGCTGTGGAACTAAGATGGAACTGCAGTGAGGCCAGATAGAGTAAGGCTTCTGCATTGTAATATTTAACACTTCAAACCAATTCCAGGTGACTTACAAAACAGTTGGCCTTCTGAGAACGGGCATCATTTAAAAAAACCCACATAGAATCATAGAAATATAGCAGTAGTTGCATTCTTTGGAGGATGAAGGAACTTCAAAGCAACTTCTCCTGACCCTCCCAATTCTGCTTTAAACCATTGCCATGATCATTAAAGTTACTTTTCTCTGTCAAAGAAATTTTGCCAGTTTGTCATATTTAGCTTTTATTAATTGATCTGGTGTAGCTGGTAGTTTAAAAAGTTTAGAAGAATTAATCTGTACTTACTTATTTTTTATTAAAACCACTGCATTTTCTATAATATTTTTGTTGGATATAAAATCAGCAAAGAAAAGGGCTTCTGCTTCTATGTGCAGCCAGCTAGATTCATGAGAGTGTTCTCCAACCTTTTTGAACTGATTTCCAGAAACTATCAGGCCTGTTGAGTCTCTCACTACCTGAACATGTCAACTGATGCCATGTAAAATTTGGAGTACAGATCAAGTGTATGCTCTTGATGTGCCCTCTCTCTAATAAGAGTTGGCTACTGTGCAGAATTGAATGAGAATTCGATTGTGATGGAAGTTAATAGGATTTATTTTTATCGCTGAGGTGCTGGGAAAGAGATGAACCTTTGAGTTCACATTGGCTCCCAAGCTATGTCAGCTTGTCCTCAGTGGTCTCACTGCCTTTCCCAGTCTTTCCCTAGACCTTTTTGCCTACAGTATGACTGCATGTGTATCAATAAGTAGTGAAACAATTTAAGAGCTAGGAGGGCAGTAGCTGATGCTGTGGGCCTGATTTCTAGGCTATGGATATCTGGGGGTGGATTTGCTTTCGACTTTCTCTACTATGGTCCCATCAAATGAATTTCCTTTAACAGTTTGGGTGCAAGGTTTGTTATTTTTATCTGACCATGTGTAACATGCACAGCAGTGCAGACTGTGGGGGTGATTGGGAGATAAAGGCACATTTCTAATCCAAACATACACACAAATATAGACACAGCCTACATTTCCCTCTTCCCAGCTGCCTTATGAGGAAGAGGAGCTGGCTCAGAGAAGTGTTCCTCCCTAAATGAGAAAGGCTGGTGTAAACAACAGGGAAAAAAGAGAATAGATGCTTTCCCCCCTTTTAAAGACATTTATGAGGAGGCAAAACATTCTTTGTATCAACTCATGATTTCAAATGGTTATCACATAATTTCTATAGGAGGCTCCGGATATTGCTTTTCGGGTTTAATTTGGATTGAGAGGTCGCACGGCTTGTTCTTGTTCCACGACTAAATGGACTTGATGTTTAGATTCATATTTCTTGAGCTGATATTCTTGTTATGAATCTAAGCTGTCTTTCCACAAACACTGCTAAATAATTGATACAAGTTGGCTATTTCCCTGGAAAAATGTATGTCTGAAAATATTTGCGAACCCCAAATTTGTGTTAAGATTTAAATTTGAATTGACATTTCCCTGCACAATGTTTGTCCATCTCCATTGTGTTTATAGGCAGAGGTTATGTTTTTGGCAAGTTGACATTTCATATTTTTTCTCTAGTTCATTCTCCAAAAGAAACAAAAATTGGCTAAGATAGCAAATTCAAATGGAGTTTTTCCAAGTGCTTATACTACAAGTTCCTATTCACCACCTGAAAATTGAGCTATGGTCCTTATACTATTGCTAAGTACTCATGATAACAAAACTAGTAAACATTTTTCATGGAGTTAGACTCATCAATCCCAGGTTATCTGTCCATGGAGTTCAGAAGCAGGGAAAAGGGGAGCCAAGAGACACCCTGCTATGTATCTGTCCCAAAGGACTGGAGAAAATATACCAATGTCTCTTCTAGCCTTCTAAGAGAATGTTAGAAGAAAATCACTTTTTAAACTAAACCAAACAGGACAAATCAATAGAAAGAAAATGGTGACCCGAAAACAAGGGAGTAGCAAACTAGCTTCAGAGCCATTTAGAATCAAATTCCCCCTTGGCGCAAAGTAATCCTTCTGTGCTACACTCCCTTACTTAAAACTGTGGGGAAGGAAAAGAAAAAAAGCAGGGGGAATAAAAAGACAAGGAAAAGCCTTTTAGGTCAGCTAGTCCATCCCTTGCTGATCCAAGCATGCTGCTGACAGTATTTTCACATCCATGAGTGCTTTGTCCAGGCTACTTTAACTCCATCGCTAGGGCTTCCATCTGCTCTCTGGAGAGATCATTCCATTTATTTGTTATGAGTTGGCTGTATGGATTTTTTAAGTTTTATTTTTATTTCCATTGACAAACCAAGCAATAAAGATTGGGTTGCCAGGCCCAAACTTCTCCACAGTAGAGGCTGGGGTTTTTTTAACTGAGAATGGGAAAAAGCTTTCAATGTAGAATCACCTCCCCCTTCCTGCTCACCATCATGAAACCCTGACTACAGAAGCATCTCATTCATCCCCTGAACTGTAATCCCTTGAGAACTCAGAAATACTCCATAACCTGAAAACACTCTTTGTTTTGAAGGATAAGAAATAATGGACTGTTTCCACAGTAGGGAAAATGCAGGTTTTGTCTTGGATTAGTGTCAGCTTTTACCAGGACATGGGGTTTTATATGTATTTCTGAGCTAGACATGTGTTATGATCCTGCGTGTGTTCTCTGCTGCACTGTCTCTATTACTAAGCAGAGTCTGTTTGTCAGGGGGTCCACCTTCCAGTATCAGACAGTTCTGAGCCTGATTCTGATTTGTTTTACACCACTGCTCTAAATCAGGCAGTTGCTATCAGGAGGATGATTGATGCCAGCCTGAAGCAAAGGTGGGTGAGACTGACCTTGTGCACTTTGCATTTCAAGGAGGAATCAAATTTTGCTTCCCAACTTTCACCTTTGGTTATAGGGGAGAAGTATCTAGCTTTGCAAAGAGAAACAGTTGGAGGAAGACTATATGGGGGACAAAATGCAGTTAGATTGTGTTTTGCCTGTGAATTTGCAGGCTGCTGTGCTAGGCATCCAGCTCTTTGTACCAACAGGAGTGCTAATATGATGCATTAAATGTCACACCAGCATCGCTGGGTATGCATATCTCTCCTGTTGTACTGCCTGTTTATGCTTATTCAGCTCTTTGAATAATTTAACACATTTCATACTCCAAATTACCCACAACAGTTTGACGGGACTGCTGGCAGTTTACTTGAAACACTCGGTGTTAGGTCAAAGTAGGGCCCAAGCATCTGCTAAATAGAAGGACATTTCATACTTAGCAAAGCATAATTAGATGTATTCCTGCACACTTTTCCTTAAAAAAATAGGTAAATCCATGCTAATCCCAGCGATACCATAGAATTAAAGGGCTGTACTTGATACTGCTGTGTATAGCCCTATATCAGAAAGGATTTGGCTGACGAAGAATTGTGGAGGCCAGTAGTTGCTGAGGACAGATTAAGCAAGATAGCACAGCTGTATCAGCATGTCATTCATGCAATTGGAGAGCAGAGGTACTGATTGCCTTGGTACAGTTAGGCTGGAATTAGGGGTTTGGGAAACTTCACTGGCTAAAGTACAACATTTTCCTGGTTGAATAACCAACCTGGAAGCTAAAGCTAAAGGACCTTAAATTGCCAGCTGACTTTGAGAAGGGAAGAAAACCTTCACGTGTTCTAGAGGGGATTGTCATGGGTTCAGCAGTAGCAGTCATTTTTCTCCTTTTTAGTAACTGGTGCAGTGCTGTGTTTTAGACTTTCAGCCTGGGAACAGTGCTCATAACACCGATGTTTTTAGTTGTTGCAGTAATGTTTGGTCTGACCAAGGACTTTCTGAGCATCATGTTCTGCCAGGGAGGAGAGTAAGCTGGGAGGAAGCAGAGACAGGATGCCTGACCCAAACTGACCAAAGTGGTATTCCATGCCACAGCACATCATGCCCAGGATGTAAAAACTAAGGGCAGGGACCTGAAAGAGGGGTGTTCACTGCTGGGTTGGGCTTGGTATCTGTGGTGAGTGGTTCTATTCTCTTCCCTTGTATTTCTCTTGTCATTATTATTATTGGTGGTAGCAGTAGTGGTTTGTGTTATACCTTAGTTACTGTTCTTATCTCAACCTGTGGGAACTGCATTCTTTCAATTCTCCTCCCTATCCCCCCCGGAGCTGGGGGGAAGAAAGAGGGGTGAGTGAGTGAGTGAGTGAACTGTGTGAGAGGCTTAAACCACAACGGAGATGTTAACATTTTGAGGCAGCAACTTTAACTTCTCCAAGGGGAGTGCCAGTCTGTGTTTCTGTATGAACACCAAGATGGCCATGTGCAGCCAAACTTGATGCTGCATTGGGCCAGTACCTACCTTCTGACTTGACTGGAGATGGGATGCAGCTGTTGTACATCTCACTGAGCACATGGACTGAGCACATAACGGTCTATACTCATCCATTCCCTGCACTGCTGGAAATAGTCATAGGGAGTGCCCATCTCAGACTTACACCGCAAATTCTCAGGCTTCACCTTTCCCTACAATTAATTAGCTCAGGCGTTTACCCTGAGAACATTTATGCTGTGTGGATGTAGAATACAAGTAGAAACGAAGAAAATGGGGCATGGCCCTTGGCTGGAAGCTGTGTCTGGGCATCCTGCTCAGTATTGATGGGAGTGCTAGTCCATAAAATGCTGCTGTTGTTTGTGTTAAATTAGGAAGGAGACACAGAGCTAGGACAAAGTACCTGATGCTTATGTGCCTGGCTGGCATGCGGTGCTGTTTAGCCACTAGTATTGTCCTCTCTTTGTCTTTTTAATGTAAAGAAAATGCAAAATGAGCATTACTTTCACAATGGTACCTATTTGCCCCCCACCTCAGTGGGGCAGGGCTGTGTGATAGTCCATACTGGACCATTCACACTAGAGACACAAGTGGCCCAACAATAAATCGGTGGACTTGGCATGGTGCTGCTCAAAACAATTTTGAGGTGTAGCTGACAGGAGGTTTGAAACTGCTGACTGTGGTGTGGATGTGGCTCCAAGCCACTCATGATGCAGCGGGCTAGGGCTGGGAGGAGGACTGATCTCCCCTAGGGCCACCCAATTCTCCATCAGCACCTCTCCACCAGCACCTCTCCACACTCTTCCACTTAGGCAGAAACCAGAGAAGGGGCAGGGCAGCTAAAAGGTGAGTGTTTTCAATTAAGTCTTAGAAATCTCAGCCCTCCCAGTGCAACCGGTGGGAGGAATCTCTCCCCAGTCCTGCTGCTTGCCCAGGGCCTTGCAAAGGGTACAGTCAGCGGAGATAGCTGCACAGTGACAGCAGGGCTCTGATTGAATGAACCTCACAGGTCCAAAGCGCCATGCTGCTCTGGAGGATATGCTGAAAATCTTTCTCGGGGATTTGCACATCCTAGCAACAACTGGGGGTCTGTAATGAAATGTTTGCTTATCATCCATTTAACCCGCTTCGAAGCGGTCTGAGCCTGCGTTGTAACCTCAGGTCAAAACTATTTTGGATAGCTGAAACTCATGATAAACACATGCTTTTGAAGGTTAGAAAGCCATCAGAGGGAGACATCAGATTCGCATCTTTATTATTAGAAGGGGAGAAAATCCAGGAGTGTTCAGAGCAGCAAGTTTTGTATAAAACATGAAAAGCAGATGGGGGGAGGTGGCAGAAGGAAGGAGGAATCTTTTTTGATGGCAAACAACATTGCTTCTGCAGCAAATCCTTTTTCCTTGTAATTTAAGATGGTGCTTGAAATAAGGAGCCAGCTGCACCCGGGGGGAGCAGAGGGCAGCCTGTCCTTTTGGGTGCTTGATTGGCTCTTTCGTGTATACCTGATAATTACTAGGGAGCTGGTAGGAATCCAGTTGTGCTACTTGAATGTGCATTGAGCAGCATCATATTCACAGCAGCCCTGTTTGCTCCGAGATCTCGGAGAGAAGAAAAGAAGCTTGTCACACAGTACAAGTCTTTATGAATAGCAAGCTATGGCCTTACCTAAACTTCAGTATAACTGCACCTTTTAAAGGGCTGTGACTGCCTTGGGGTTTTCAGCTTATTAAACAAGCTAGATGAGGGCATTTCACTTAGAAAATATGCCTTTATTTCCTAGCCCTATATAGAAATCCTGCTTCTCCCTCTGTGATATGGGAGGACTCCAAGAACATAATCTTAAGTGCAGTCTCATGGACGTGGCTTTTGACATCATCAGAGTCTGGGGCTGATGCGAGATGAGAGGAGATGGGGAAGATGAGGAACCTCTTCACACGTGCCTGCAGCTCAGAGCTACAGCTGCCCACTTGAGTTTTGCACAGGGAAACCAGAAACACTTTCATTACTGTTTAATACAAATCTTGATAGATGTGTGCATATGTGTCTGTATAGATACACACATGCAAAAGCTAAAGTCTCATTCCATAAAATCACAATCTTGTACATTGAAGTCACCTGTCCCTGAACAGTTTTCTGTATAAAGAGCAGAGCTCCATGCTGAAACTTTTCCCTTTGTCCCCAGTATCAGCCATATTATGCCCAACCCAGCAAACACTGCACCCTTGCAGAACTTCTGCCTCAGTCTAATAATTCACAGGTTTACTGCCTCAACAGCCAGCTACAGGTGTGATAGCAAAGCAACAGCGAAGGATTCCTTCACTGGGAGGACTCCACATTTCCTCTCTTCCCAGGACCTCCATGCTAAGTGGGCTCAGTTTCCAAGTGAAAAGATGCTGTTTTTTGTCTTATCCCCTAATGATCAGAGATGGCAAACTCCCCCTGGGATCTGTGCATTCAGCTTTGTTCTTTCTCCCTCCCCTGCTGTCGCCAGTAATTAAAACTGAGCGAAGAAACTGAACATGCTATTTTTTGAATAGATATTTGAAATTTAAAGTGGAAAAAAAAAGTTGTGAAACTTGTCAGATCAATGATTTGACACATATTATTTAGCTGGCTCTAAATATTCTGGAGTGAGAACTTAGCTAACAACTTGTTAACAAAGCATAATTCGGAATAAAACCCAGCTCTCTCTTTGCTAGCTGCATTTGCAATATGGAGTTGTTTCTAATAACTCACTCTCATATATATACCAATGTGGTCCTTTCTACGGCAGTTTTGAAGAGTTTTTGCCACTGTAATGTACAGAACTAGGATGGAAACAAAACAAAGCTTGGTGCTCGGGATAGGGCTGACTTGTTGAGTAACATGCAGGACATTTGTGTTTGGGAATTCTGGCTTGACTTCCCCAAATTCTTAAAATATGGGCTCATCCCATGACAATTTGAAGAGCAATTTCTTTGAGGAGTCAAAACCAAAAAAAATTTAAAAAAAGAAGAAAAAGAAAAGTATGGTCATTGTTGTTTATTTTTCTCATGCCTGCACAGTAGCCTGCCGTCTCTGGCCAGATTAATGCTTCCCACTCTGTCTTTGGGCTTCTTCTAAAGACTACCTTTTAATGAAGGGTCAATGGGCCTTCATTAAAAGTGCATCCCTTATACCCTTGCACCTGCAAACAGTGGATTTTTTCACATGAAATGGAAGGGCAAGCACATCCTGCTACCAATTTTGATTCTGTAGAGTGATGTAGCATATAATCTCTATTCTTTTTCCTGTGATTTGTTAGTGACTGTTGCTAGGTAATGCCTTTTCCAGTAAGCATCAGTGAGCTAATGTGAGGGTTTCAAGAATGTTTCATTATATAATTAAGACCTTGGTGTTGCTGACTTATGCTTTACAAGAGTCTCATGTCTTTTTCATGTAAGCAAAAATGTTGTTATGGCATTGCACATGGGGGCACAAAAAACACCGTTGAAGCCAATGTAATTTCTTGTTGGCATTACTGTGTTCTACTTTCTTTTGTTACTGCACACAGCTATCAGCCACCTGTCACAGGGGCATCTAGCTAGACTGTATGTTGTTTAGATAGATAACATGACAAATACATGGAATATGTGGCCCACTGGAAGTATCACTAGATCCTAGATATCTCTCTGGACTCCATACTCCATTAAACAAATGTGGTCCCTTTGTTCTGTCATCTGGACACTTAATCTAACTGTGACCTTTGCTTCCCAGGCTGGGGCTGAGATACAGAAGAACCACTTCAAGAGGATGTGACTGGCTAGACTGAAGGTGAGAGTGGAGATTTTCTCCATGGTCGCCAGACACTTGAGCCTCAAGGGTAAGATGAAGAAAGGGGTGGAAGACATGCAAGTGAGAAGATGTAAACACAAAATAAAAACAAAACATAATGTTAGGAGTTTGTATTTTGTCAGGTTTCACACTAAATTTCAAGATTGGTAACTTACATTAGAGGGAGAATACTTGGACATCACAGTATGCAGGACTGCGATGCATAAAGTAACCCTGATGTAAATTTGGTTAGCATCAAGGATGCCTAGCAAATAACAAGAAAAAAAACCTTTACAAGGCAGCTTTGATTGGCCCTGGCACTGTGTGTGAAAGTCTAGCTTAGTTCTGAAACTGTCAGGGTGAGTGAAAGAAGAGCCTTTGTAATTTTTGTCTTACAATTATGTCACTCAGTCCCGTAGCCTTCATTCTCCCTGTGCAATTTGTAAGAGATGACAAGTCATTCAAAGTACCTCTGTTTACAGAGAGTCTCAGTAATAGAACACCACGGTCAGGCAGATTCCATGAACTGCAGACCCTGCGTTGACAGATGGGGCTTGTGACTGATTGTTTGATGGGTGCGGTGGGTGAGGCTTATAGGCGAATAGTGGGAGAAGAACAGGGCACTGGGGTTTTTGAGCTCCGAGGTCATGGCGGTTACCAGTGAGAACAGCTTCCAATGTTTCCTCTGTTGCATTGTTATCTTGAAACTGGCGATGAAGTTTTAATTGGGAAAGGGCAAGGAAGATTCATCCTACACAGCTATACAGATGCTGCTGCTACCAGCAGCCTGGGGCAGGATTTCAGGAGATGTTTGCTTTCCACCAGGACTGAGCCAGCAGAAAGGGAAGATGAATGAGGCAGGCATTGCTGAGGCGTATCTCCTGTAGATAATACAGATCTGGTGCTAAGAGCCAAAATGATATGTCTGAAGATAGCAAGGCCTTTCACAGAATGGATGTGGCATAGGCAGCAGTACAAGTCCCCCTATACACTGTTATTACAGCTAACCCAATTCAGTCTATTTTTATGGCTTGGTAAGTTTTAGGACTCTCCATATACTTTGAAGCTGGTGATTAAATGCAATGCATTTCCATTCTATAACAAAAAAACCCCCCCACCACCACCAAAACCCAACCCACAAGAAAACAAAGCAAAACCTCCATGCTGCATTATGTGAAAGCCACTCTAGCAATTGGCTAATACCAGTTTTCTTCTTGTTATGCAGACTTCCCTATACTGCAAAGCATAGTTTCGGCATTGGAATGCTAGCAATTGTTTATTAGGTGCCTCAAAGCATTCAGGATTGCAGATATAGGATCCCTTGTGTTTGAGGACTGTAAAAACAAAGAACAAAAGAAGAGTCCCCAACTAACATGCTCACAAAGTAACTACAAGGCAATTGGCAACAGATGAATACTGACAGAGGTAAAGTAGTATGCTGGGAATGATTATAGAAGAACTGTCAGCAGGAAAGGCAATGTTCATGAAATACCTTTAATCTAGCCACCGGTGATTATTCTTTTTCTGGGCAATCAAGTCTATCTTTTCCCCCCCTCTCTCCCACCCCCCCCAATATCTTACA
>JAOEHX010059883.1:0-11952 GCA_025448015.1 Bolborhynchus lineola
ATAGGATGAGAAAGTTGGGGCTGTTCAGCCTGGAGAAGAGAAGGCTGCATGGAGACCTCATAGCAGCTTTCCAGTATCTGAAGGAGATTATAAGGGTGCTGGGGAGGGACTTTTCGTTAGGGACTGTAGGACAAGGGGTAATGGGTTCAAACTTAAGCAAGGGGAAGTTTAGATTGGATATAAGGAACAAATTCCTTGCTGTAAGTGTGGTGAGGCACCGGGATGGGTTGTCCAAGGAAGCTATGAATGCTCCATTGCTGGTGGTGTTCAAGGCCAGGTTGGATAGAGCCTAGAGTGACATGGTTTAGTGTGAGATTTCCCTGCCCATGGCAGGGGCTTTGTAACTTGATGATCTTAAGGTCCTTTCCAATCCTAACTATTCTATGATTTTATGATTCTACTATTTATATGGAGAGGGGAGAAAGAAAAGGAATTATAGCTCAATCTGGCTTGGAATTTTTCATCAAAGTACAGCTTGATGGAAAAATTGTGTTTTCAAGACCCTCAGTATTTTAAACAGGAAAACATTCTTCTTTATTTTTTTTTTTTTTTTAAAAAATAACACCAAATTTTTTTTCTGTTGAACACGTTTTTCAATAATTAAATGTTCCCGTTTGTCAGACTGTTTTGAGATTTCCCACTTCTAATTTTTCATAAAATTTGTAAGATGGGAGCCTATGATTTTATTTTGCTTTTTTTTCAGTTGAAAAAAATTATTAATTGAGCAACACCTTCTATTACATCTTTACAATTATCTGTGTATCTTGATTTCTGCAAGACCTGGCCACATTAAAATAAGAGGAGTGTGGGAAATACAGACTGCAAGATGGCAGATTATTGAGGTGGCTCTGATACAAGTTCAGTATCTGTAACAACCAAAATTGGATTCCTTTCCTTTTCTACTACTCATCTACATGTTCCTAGAACCTCAGTTCCCAAAGAGTGGAGACAATACTTTGTGTTATTTAAATGAAGAGCTACTTCTGTTCATATGTATATTGGATTGCCTCAAATATGCTGGGTTATAGTGGAAGCAAAGGTAATCTTTCTAAGTAGAAATCACAAGAAAGAAAAAAATATCTCAGGGCTTTCCAATCTGGAAATTTAAGCTGCTGAAAAGAAGAAGTTTTAAAAAAAAAACACCCATAAAAAATTACAGAACTGATGAGAAATTACATCATCTATGAATAGGACTTTTTAATACTATTATTTTTACTACCATGTTCCTATCTTCTTAGACATTAAATGCCCTCCCAAGCCCTCTTAAATTTCTCTAAAACACCCAGAAATGTATAAATGTTCTGTAGCTTGTACTACAAGACATTATCTATCAGTGCCTAGTGCTATATAATAGTTTGCATATGTATATTTATGTATATACATTTTAAGGAAGGAGTTCTTTACTGCGAAGGAGGCGAGACACTGGAATTGGGTTGCCTAGGGAAGCTGTGAATACTCCATCGCTGGTGGTGTTCAAGGCCATGTTGGATAGGGCCTTGGGTGACATGGTTTAGTGTGAGGTATCCCTACCCATGGCAAGGGGGTTGGAACTAGATGATCTGAAGGTCCTTTCCAACCCTAAACATTCTATGATTCTATGACCCTATGATACATGCACTATACTGACCCAGAAAACCCAGAGGGAGTAGAACTTGAGCAAGTGCAGGACCAGGGCATGCATTTTGATGTATTAAGGAAGTAATAAAGATTTGCTATTCCTGAAGAGCAGTCATTGAGAATTTTAAGAGCAAATGTACTAAAATTTCTGAGACTATTTTCTGTAACACTAATCAAATTCTTATCATTTCATACTGACAAAGATATTGTAGACACTTGATAATAAAGAAGCATTTTATTAAAGACTGACTTTATGTAAAATGTGTTTTTTTATATGGAATAAAAGTGACTCTGAAATGATAGCATGGGTGTCCTTTGTTTTTTTTCACCTCTGTATAGTGATTGTGGCTACAGGAATGTGGGAGAAAGAGAAAAAAAACACCAGTATTTGGTGCTTATTCCTCTTGACATGTATAGCTTAATAGGAAAAACAAAGAGGGAATATACTTACACTGAATTCTTTATTTTCCAAGTCCTTGTGACAAAACTAACCTAAATGACCAAAGCTGTAAAAGCATTAATCATTCCTTTTTCTAAATGTCTGCAGAGAGGTTTTTTTATAGCTTATAGCAAATACAAGGGGGGGAAAAAAATCCTTAAGAAAAACAAAAGCTACCAGCTTACCGTAGGACCCGTCAGGCAAGTGACAGTTTGTCAGGTTTATGGAAAAAATACCATTGTAAGGTTTAAATTCAGAGTTCCAAAAACAAAAATGTTAATCAGTCTCCCAGAGCTGTGTCATCTGTGTGTTATCAATGAATAAACTGTGCCTTCATGGACTTCAATTATCGTAAGGTTTTTGTATTACATTTAGGTACATTTGCAGATTTGTCATGGGTTCAGCAGTAGCAGTCATTTTTCTGCTTCTCGGTAGTGGGTGCAGCACTGTGATTTTGACTTTTGGCCTGGGAACAGCACTGATAACACCACCAATGTCTTCAGTTACTGCTTAGAATGTTTTGGTCTGGCCAAGGACTTTCTGAACCTCATGCTCTGGCAGGGAGGAAGGGAAGCCTGGAGGAAGCAGACAGGGCACCTGACCCAAACTGACCAAAGAGGTTTTCCATACCACAGCACATCATGCCCAGGATGTGAAAACAGAGGGCAGAGTCCAGGAAGAGTGTGGGGGTTCATTGCTTAGTCAGGCTGGGTATACGTGATGAGCTGTTGTATTCTTTTCCTCTGTCCTTCCCTTGTCATTATTATTATTGGTGGTAGCAGTAGTGCATTTGTTATACCTTAGTTACTAAACTGTTCTTATCTCAATCTGTGAGAGTTGCATTCTTTCAGTTCTCCTTCCCATCCCTCTGGGAGCTGGGGGGAAGAAAGAGGGGGGAGTGAGTGAGCAAACTGCATGGCTGCGAGGCTTAACCGCGACAGGATTGAAAATTAAATTAAATAGAATAAATCTAGGATGCTATTTCTTTTCATTTCAGACAAAATTCAGTAACAATTCCGTTGTTTAAAATATGTTTATGTTTGCCCTGGCACATAACATATTATTTGTGTAACTGATCCTGTGCAGATGTAAAGGAGAATGAGGCTCATGCTCCATGATAGAATCTAGATTCTTCAGCGATAAATCACAGGCCTTTTTCATTCAAGTTACAGGAAAGCTTAAGGTAGGGCAAAGCAGCTGTACAGTACTGAACTATCTTGAGTGTGATCACATTTACATTAGCAACAATGAAGAACACATTTTTGCTGTTTATTTACTTTTTTGAAGGAAAAAAGGCAGATGTTTGAAAGAAATAAATGATCATGAACAAAGGTCATGGTTTAAAAGATATATATGCATGGATATATGTACATGCAGAAACATGCATGAATGCATACAAATTAAATGTAAATAAATCCTTGAAAACCTTTAGTAAAGTATTAGGGGTATTTTGCTGTTCCTGCTGAGGCAGAACAATAAGATATCCAAATGCCAGATACCAACAGAACAAAATTATTAGCAATTCTGCAAAAAATTGAATTTTTCATAGTGCTTAGTGAATTGACTGTGATTAAAGAAGACTGCTTTTACAAAGAACACAGATGGGCAAGAAATAGTAATACATCCTGTTTATTCAAAACCAGAAAGGCCTCAGCTAAATTCCTGTTGTCAGTTTTGTAAAATGTACTTGGAGAAAAATTTAGAACAGCTGGAAAAAGACCAGAGGATATCAAAGAGATGATCAGTGTCTAGAAAATATAGGTCCTCTAAAAAGACTGAATGAAGAGGGACTGTTTGTCCTAATGAAGAGAGAATCACGGAAGGAGCAAGGTGACATTCTTTTTAATATCTAAGTGTGATATAAAGAGGAAAGGAAAAATTCCTAAGATACAAAAGAACTAATGGCCTTAAAACTTAGTAGGGAAAAAATAGGTTAGATGTAGCTAAAAAAGCCAATGGAACCATATTATAAAAATAGCAGTTTTAATACCTAAGTGTGATATAAAGGGGAAAGGAAAAATTCCTAAGATACAAAAGAACTAATGGCCTTAAAACTTAGTAGGGAAAAATTAGGTTAGATGTAGCTAAAAAAGCCAACGGAACCATATAATAAAAATAGCATCATATTTAAACACACTGACAGGCTGCTGAATCTCTTACGAGGGTCTTTAAATGACGTTGGACAAGCAGCTGTCAAAAACATTGTGAGTACAATTAATGCATTCTTGGAACAGGGGATTCCACTTCAGCTCTAGAATTCTAAAATCAGTGCATAGTACATTGCTATTGTTATTACAGGAGGAGGGAATTTATGTCTTTCTTATGGGAGAAGACTTTTAATCCATGTCTTAGGACACTGTTATCCCTTTGAACCACATCCAAAAGCAAGGCAGAAAATTCATTAGCAGGTGTATTGTACTCCGTTTAATTTTGTCTTTTCATGGATTTGTTAAATGAGATTATTGTTCACGGTAACCAGCACTAGCTGGGATGGGGTTTTTTTAAGCCTCAGAATATGCCCTGACAAATGAGAAGTTGGAGCTGAAACTTATGCTGCACAGAAATATGTACATGTACATAGAAACTGTCATGTACATAGTATTACTATCTCTTTTTAATTAAAAATCACCTGTTTCAGAAGTTCTGTCTTTTTATATATAATGACATTCCCTTTATCTACTGCTACTCAGAGAAACACTGAGATAAGGCATCAGGTTAATTTATGCTTCATAAAAAATTAATTGAAAAAATCTATTCTAGAAATGGAAATATCAAGGGTAACTCTGAAGAGGTCTAAATCCATTAAAAAGCAACTGAAATTATCTTATTTGAGGTCTTTGTGTGTGGTGGGAATGATATTTTGGTTATATAAGGGTTTTTTCCTTCTAGCATAGAAATTCCCAGCTTGCTTTGAAAGCATTTTAGAAACCACAACTATCAAAAATATCCCACATACTCATTTTGCTAGACTGAATTTATAGTGTTTCTGGCATTTGTCTTTAATTATTAGATACTTGTGCCACCATAATTATGATGTTTTCCTAGAAAGTTATATTTTTGTAAAGGGTTTGATTTTCTGTTATGCATTAGTATAAGGGAATGGTTTATCACCATAATGATTCTTGGACTTTGTGTCATAAATGTATTCTTCTGTTTAAAAGTAGTGAATGCTAAAGGCTATGTATTGTTTAGAAGAAATTCTGTGATAATCAACGCTATTTTGTTCCAAAAAGGAAAACTCTCATACAGAGTTTATTTATTGGAATGGAAATATAAAGCTTTGATGTAAGTCTCTGTCAGAAGTGAAAAAGAAGCTAAACCAGACACAATGGTTTGTACAGACTGTGTGTTTCCAAATCTTTTTGACACGCTGTCCAGAAGAATCAACCAGGCAACCAAGTGGATTTGAAGGAGATTTCCTAAGTAATTTTAAAAAGTAATATGGTTTCTTAATTCATCAACTGTTATTAAATTAGTGTTCTCCCTCATCTGTCACTGCAGGTTTCATTCAAGCACAATTCTACAGTTATATCTAACCACAGGGCATGTATTCACAAAAAACATTTAAAATGATTTTTTTTTTTTCAGTTGTTCTCCATGTATTATTCCACATTACAATTATTTTTTTTAATATTTCAGAACAGCAATTCTATTAAGATAACATTTAATAGTGTAAGTTACCTCTTTAGCTTAGAAATCATCTTGCATACCAAATAGATGGAAATGTCTTTCTCCTTCAAAGTAAGTGCTATTATAACAACTTTCCCTCCAAATGGAAATGACTGAACAGAAGATTTAAAGAATTTTGCATGCGTGTGTAAAAAAATGTGCAAAATATACACAAGCACTCATGCATGCATCCATACACATGCACATCAATACACTCTTTTTTCCCTGATGCCTTTTTAAACATACCACATCTATACCAGAGTCCCCACCACTTCAGGTCACGTCTGAAAGCACATATGCCGTTATAGCTCAAAAGGATTTTAAGCCTGTCACTTCTATTTGTGATGAATAAGCATCCCATTTTTTTTTTGGTGGATTTAAATATTTATGTTTTGAAGAAAGCCAGTCAACATGCAAGCCGCTGAACAAACACAGATATTCCTCTCTCTCTTTCTTTCTCACTCTCCAGAACATAGGAAACCTTACCAGGTAAGAGATAGGAGACTGAATACTGCTAGTTCTCCCAGTTACTTTCCATTCTGAAACAGTGCAATGCTCTGTAAACAACATTATAATGAGTATGTATTCCCAGTAGGCACACTCACACACACTTACGACACACATATGTGGATGTATGCAAACGTATATATATACATATATGTCTATATACACACATGGCAAAACCAAAAAGGCACCCTCAGCACTCAAACACAAGCAACATCAATGGCCTCATCCTATTTCCCTCTCTGACTGATTAGGGTGATTAGGGTGAAGGTCTGTTAGTGGGAAATATATACGTGCAGGTGTACATGCATGCAATGTGATCCCTCCAGCAGCTGGTCTCCAGGCACTGGGTCTGATTGGTAGCTGCCCCTGGATGCCAACCTTCCTAGTCTCCGGCAATTGGACATACAAGCCCCTGAGGCCACCACTGGTACAGAAGCACACATGCCAGATCCCCCAGTAGCTGGCCATGGACACACAGTCAATCCTGTACTTCATCCTGGATCTTCCTCAGGTACCTCATTCCTAAACACACACACACACACACACACACACACACACACACACATGCACGCACACAAAAGTGTGCTTCACAGTTGAGGTCCCAGACCCCAGAGTCTCTCCGTCAGCTGGATAGGACACCGCTGGTCCTCTAACAGTCAACTAACCTTTGCAGATATGGCTGTAATGGTGTAATATGCTCCTGGCTGCCAGGCAACTTCACCTGCTCAGTGTCTAAACCAGCTTGATCTTCACTGGTGTGCACACATTGATTCACACACATTCACTCATTCTAGTTCCTGGAACCACGGACACCAGTCTATCAAGATAGTGTATCACCTAAAAGAGAGCTAGACATTCAGGAAATAAAAAAAGAAAGCATCCAGAGAATAGAGAAGATAGGTTTGTGACTATCTAAGGAGCACAAACATGCATAACTCTATGTGACCTGATGAGATGCATTCCAGAATCCTGAAGGAATTTGCTGATGTAATTGCCAAGCACTCTCTATCACACTTTGAAAGTCCTAGCATTCAGGTGAAGTCCCTGGTGACTGGAAAAAGGGAAACATTGCACCCATTTTTAAAAACGGTAGAAAGGAGGACCCTGGGAACTATTGACTTGTCAGTCTCCCCTGTGTGCCCAGGAAGATCATTGAACAGATCTTCCTAGAAGCTATGCTAAGTCACATGTAACATACGGAGGTGATTTGAGACAGATAGTATGGCTTCACCAAGGGCAAGTTCTGTTTGTCCAGTCTCATGGCCTTCTATGATGGACTGACTACATTAGTGGACAAGGGAAGAACTGCAGATGTTCTTTATCTGGAATTCTGTAAGACCTTTGACACGCTTCCCCACAGCATCCTTCTCTAAATTGCCAATATATAGTTTTGATGGATTTTGAGGAATTGGTTGGGTGGTCACATCTAGAGGGTAGTGATCAACAGCTCAACATCCAGATGGAGAATGATGACAACTGGTGTACCTCAGGGGTGCCTACAGGGACCAGTACTGTTTAATATCTTCATCAAGTATATAATGCCACCAAGTGCACCCTCAGCATGTCCACAAATGACAGGAAGCTGAGTGGCGGGGTTGAAGCACCTGAAGGATAGGATGCCATCCAGAAGCACCTGGAAAAGTTGGAGAAGTGGGACCATGCCTCATGAGGTTCAACAAGGCCAAGTATAAGGTACCAAACCTGGGTTGGGAAACCCTCAGTATTAACAGAGGCTTGGGGATGAAAAGATTGAAAGCAGGTCTATGGAGAAGGATTTGTAGGTATTTGTTGATTAAAAATGATATGAGCCATCTATATGTGTTTGTAACCCAGAAAGCCAACTCTGTGTTAGGCAGCTTCAAAAGAAGTGTGACCAGCAGGTCAAGGGAGGTGATCCTGCCGCTCTACTCTGCTGTGGTAAAACTCTACCTGGAATATTGAGTACTGAGGTCCCCAGCAACATGAGAAGGACTTGGACCTGTTGGAGCAAGTCCAGATGAGGGCTATAAAAGTTATCAGAAGGCTGGAGTACCTCTTGTATGGAAGAAAGGCTGAGGGAGTTAGACTTGTTCAGTTTGGGGAAGAGAAGGCTCTGGGGAGACATTGCTGCAGTCTTTCAGTACTTTAAAGTGTTAAGTTACTTATAAGTAAGATGGGGACAAAGTTTTTAGCAGAGCCTATTGTAATAGGAAATAATAGCTATGCTTTTAATGACAGAAACAAAGTTCAGCAGTTCTAGGTTAAAGTTGTATTGCATATTGCTGGCACTGCAAATTCAAAGTGGGGAAAAAAAAAAAAAAAAGCAGTTGAATTGTTGTTCAAGCTTTCTTATTTATATTCCTAGTCTTATTCTTTTTTTCCCCAGGATTTATTTATAAAATCTTGATTTTTTTTCATCTACACTGTCATGAGTGTTTTGTCTTTTGTAACAGTAGCATAAGATTGAAAAGTCTTAATCCTGTATCTTTAAATTTATAGGTAGAAAAGCAAAAGCAGATCTGACCTCAGGACACACTTACCCTTGGGTTCAGTTTCAGGTTCCTTTTTATCATGGCACTACAAACCTGGAGTTTCTCTCTGTCCTTTTATAAGCTACATAAATCATCATATCATAGGTAATTCACTAGCATTTTGATATATCAAAATTATTTGTTGATAATTGGATTGATCAATTCTATTTCAATGTTCAGAAGTTAATATTTATGTATAAACCCTGTGCAAGTCACAGTACCTTAGATTTAAATCTCATTATTCTCTTAAGGACAAAGGCATGATTACGTTCCTCATCTTACAACTGGCAAAAGAAAGAGATATAAAATGGGATTCAACCCAGGCTGTTTTTGTGGTTGAGAGAGAGACACATTGTCCCTTCACAGTATAGACATTTTGAGTAAATCAGATAAATCTGCTCCAAAAAATAGTTTTTCTCTAGTGATTATAATGGGTGACCAGGTGATGTAGACAGCTTTATCATTGCTGACTAAAGCTGTATGTGAGGGAAACCTCCCAGAGAGCTCTTAGGACAATTTCAAGTTCACAGAAGATGTCTTGCAAAAGGAATTCAGTGCAGGTCCCTCAGATCTTATTTGTAGAAATTCTTTCCTGAAAAAAAAGAATTGTCCTGACAGTCTAAAAGTATAGCATTTATAGGATTTGGAGGGGAAAGATTGAGGGTATATTGCTGGGAGGTAAAAAGGCTTTCTATCACGTATAACTTGATTTTATTTGTTTCCTCCATGTAATTATTTTCATACCTCTGATTAGTCATTAAGTCACTGTTGTCTTGATCAACTGATCAAACATATTTTATTGTTATTTATATTTAAAGGAAAAATAAAGTGCCAGCCTAAATAATATCCATGAATAAAACTCTTTAAACTTATTTTGAAATTTTTATGTTTCCTATTAATGAATCAGTTTCTAGACTTCCCTCTCCTTATTTATAATCATAAATATTTCTTTCTATACTAATTATCTGCAAAATGTACCTATTACTTAAAGTATTTCCATTTACCGTGTTTCCAAACTGTAAAACACTGATTTTAATCTCTCTATTAAGTCTGCATTTACTTCTCAGCATTTTAGTGCAAGTAGAGAAAAATAAGTTGTTTGTCAAAGACCAAGAGTATCTTTGGCTTAATTCTGTGCAGCTTTTCATCAAGCGTAATTATTTCTGTGTATGAACATAGTGTACAAAATAATTTTAAACAAATATTTATCATTCAATTTGCATGACAGCACAATGACCTAGAAAGCAAAGAATCAGGACTGTGAAGGTCATGCGATTCTTCTCCCAAATACAAAGCATTTTGGAAGACAGACTACTGTACAACTGGGGGTTTGTTTTCCTTTCTAAATATGGTACTTCGTGTACTGAGCTAAAACTTTTAAATATCAAATACAATATGTTACAACTTGTACAAACTAAATTCAGGCAAAATACCTCTTGTGAATACAACATATGTTACTTTGAAATTAAAATCTGAATTAAACATTAAGACTGGCTTAATGTATAAAGCTCAGCTAAATTATTGAGCTTAACTTATGAGACTCTCATAGTAAGGATAAGGAAACCAAATACTTTATATTAAAGCTTTAAATATCTTAATATCTTAATTCCAAACTGACTATAGTATTGGAGAGAAGGAATGTAAATGCATGCATTCATATCTTAAATCCTTTATAAATATTAATGTATAGATACTTCCAAATTTCTTTTCTTGATCTTCATAAGCTACATGTAGTTGTTGTATATACAATAGATAACATTTGATTCTAGTTTAGGCATTATATAAAAAAAGAAAATATAAAAAACGAATTTTTCGATTAAAAAAATACATTAATGCTTGTCTTGGTTTAAGCCCAGCCATAAATCAACCATGCAGTTTGCTCGCTCACTCCCCCCCACTTTCTTCCCTGCCTTGCTCCCAGGGGGATGGGGAGGAGAATCGAAAGAATGTAACTCCCATGGGTTGAGACAAGAGCAGTCCAGTACCTAAGGTATAACACAAACCACTGCTGCTACCACCAATAACAATATTGACAAGGGAAGAGAATACAACCACTCACCACTCACCAACTGATACCCAGCCCAACCCAACAGTGATCTAACCCTTCCGGGTAACTGTCCCCAGTTTATATATTGGGCATGACGTGCTGTGGTATGGAATACCCCTTTGGTTAGTTTGGGTCAGGTGTCCTGTCTCTGCTTCCTCCCAGCTTCCCCTCCTCCCTGGCAGAGCATGAGATTAAGAAAGTCCTTGGTCAGACTAAACATTCTAAGCAGCAGCAAAAACCATGGGTGTTACCAGTGCTGTTCCCAGGCTGGAAGTCAAAACCACGGCACTGCACCAGCAAAACCATATACAGAAATAAGAAGAGGTCAAATGGAGAGAAAAGTGTATAAAAAATTGTCTCCTTTCCTTTGTGTAGGAGCTCATTTCTTACTCTTCAGAACAATTCCCTGGCTAAGAGTATGTGAGGAAAAGTGAGTCAGGCAAAACTGAAATGAAAAAAGACCCCGCCAAATGATACATGCACCTGTTCTCAAAGTTGTAACTGATCCAAGGGAAAATCATTACTTAATAATTGACAGCTGAAGCTTTATACATTTCAAGTAAGTTGAACTCCTCCTTGAAGTGAAAATACAGACCAATGTCTAGGGGCTGTGAGTCAAGAACAGCAAAGTTACTAATGCTTCAGTGGCTGAAGGTGAGCTGCAGGGCATGATATAGGGACATTCACTCTGCATGTCATAGCATTGTCTGTGCTTCAGTAGGCAGGGCATGTGTAACTTTTAAAAGTAATTTGAGATATTTTGCAATGTTATGTAATGTTATTTAGTCTATAGCTTTCAGACATCAAACTTTTATTGGTTTTCCATTTCTCATAGCTGTATACATTCCAAGACCCTTCCTCCAGACCTTACCAGATATAAGACTTGCTGTACTATCAAAACAATATAATCTTTTTTTACACAAAAGTATAAATCATAACAAGGTATATATTTTCTATTGTTTTATGTAGATAAGAAGACTTGAAAGTCAGGACAAGAAAGAATATAGATGAATGCTAACATGTGTAGATAACAAACATAAAAAAAGCTCTATATACAAGTGTTGCATTAATCTATTTATTGATAACATAGTGTCATGGGTTCAGCAGTAGCAGTCATTTTTTCTCCTTCTCAGTAGCTGGTGCAGCACTGTGTTTTTGACTTT
>JAOEHX010059887.1:0-15016 GCA_025448015.1 Bolborhynchus lineola
CGGAACTGCCCCGTCCCCGGCCGCCCGGGGAGGAGCCGCCGAGGCTCCGCCCCAGCAGCCGGGGACGGGGCAGTTCCGCTCCCGCTGTAGGAAGCAGTGGAGGCCCGGGCGGATCGGGGGGGCGGTGCTGGCGTGACCCCTCTTCCCCAGGAGGAAGCGCAGCTGCCCCTACCCGGGCTCTTCCCGAGCCACAGGGGCGAGCTCGCCCTCAGCTGAGCAGTCGCGATAACCCACGGGGAGAGCGCCGAGCGGCAGATCGGCGCAGGGAGCCTATCATGGAACAAGGAGCAGCCTGATGCCACCCTCTAAAACTCAGCCCAGAAACCGCTTTAGAAAGGAAGGTCTTCCCAAAGTCGATCCCGGTGCATAGGTGATTTCTGACACGGGAACGAGGCAATAGGGAACTGTCCCCCAGTTAGGGCAGAGGGGAAGAAGTCCAAGCCCCGGAGCCAGGATGCAGCCCTCCCTCAGTGCCACAGTTAAGCTGCAGAATGCATTTTACCATGAAGTTGCAACGCAATAGGATGGTTTGGGTTGGAAGGAACCTTGAAGCTCATCCAGTTCCACCCCCCTGCCATGGGCAGGGACACCATCCACTATACCAGGTTGCACCAAGCACTGTTCAACCTGGCCTTGAACAGTGCCGGGGATAGGGCAGCCACAGCTTCTCTGGGCAGCCTGTGCCAGGGCCTCAGCACCCTCACAGGGAAGAATTTTTTTTCCTAATGCCTAATAAATGTGTTCCAATGGAGGTAACAGTCAAAAGCTGGATTCCAAGAGCTAATCTTTAATATTTTAGCTGGCTTTAAGAGGCTTGATTTTCCAGCCAAGTCCTCTTGCTTCTCCACTGAGATGGTGCCTGACACCAGCAGCAGGCATAAGAACTGCTGCATTTCCCATAATTTACTTTCAGAAGTCTGGCTGAACTGCACACTTAAAGGATCTCATCTCAATATTGTGAATTGGTTCAAGTTCTTTGTAATTGTATTTTTATTTCCAGTATCTTTGTCTCATCAAAATCAAGGACTATTTTTCTGGATGTAGAGAGGACTAACAAAAAGAAAAAGGGGTGGGGGAAGAGACACCACCCATCATGGAATTCTCTTTCAGAACAAGTGAAACTACATATACAAAGTAAAACTAGTCAATAAAAGTATATCCTCAGTGATGAACAATTTAAACAATACACTAAAATACCTGTCTCCTGAATTTAAAACACATCCTGTATAAGAGCACTAATAAATGCTTATGGCTAGGTTTTCTAGAGGAATTGTGCCCAGAAGGAGCAGCTTAAGGCTGCTCAGTACCAACCACTAGATCTTTCTACGCGAGAGAAGTAGCAGCAATCTAGGGCTTACAGTTCAATCCTGTTGATTCTTGAGTGAGGGGGTTATTGTTCCACAGTGAGCGACTTGTGCTGTGGAGAAGAATGGCAACAATGTCCCAGGCCCAAGCCCTGGCACTCCACAGCCACTGCTTCTTCCCGGTGGGAATAGGCATGCTCACAGTCAGAAGCATTCAAGCCTGGTTCACTCTCCATGTGAGGAGCTGGGAGCTTGTCTTCATGCACCCACTCCCCAGAACCATTTCTGAATCTGCTGCTTTCTAGGGAGAAAGACAGTGAGGAGTGAACCACAGGTCCTACCGGACAATAAGCATACTTTCAAACTGAGCACATTTGGATAGCAGTAGGTGACCTGATGAGAAGTATCTTGCTAACCACAGTTCAGTCTTCTCTTAGAAATCATTCCTACATGCTCAGTGGGCCCTGGGTGGGGGAGAAAGCCTTCAGGACAACATCTCACCTGTCTCAGCAGAAAGGTATACCTCTTCCCAGGCATAATCACCCAGGTTCACAGGCTGCTTCAGCCACTGATCCTCTACTAACATCACCAGAGTCATGCGCTGCTCTGGAACAGGATGCAAAAGGCCAACCATGAGATTCATGAGACCTGGGCAGAGAGAAACCAGTAAGAGGAATGGCTCAGGCAATATTTTAGGCATGCTGAGAATGCAAAATATGGTTTATATTCAAAGAGTGCGGATTGTAATTACAAATCCTCACCATTAAACCCTGGTGCTGTACTGTTCTATCACAGTCTTATTCACATGTGCTCAGTTCTAGAAACTGAGATTTCCAGGTTGTGAAAACAGAGAAGTGAGCACAGAGTCATGATACTGAGGACAGAAGTAGAAACAAATGCTGCAGAGGCCACCTTGACTCACTGTTTCCAAGCCCAGTCTTATCCTGCAGTCATCCTGTGTTTGCTGTGTGACTAAATATGCACTTCAGGGGTCAGGGAAAGCTTCAACGATTTATTAGTCAATTGCAGCCCCCTCAAGCCGTATAACCACAGTGCTCCTAAGGACCCCTGAGGATTTGTTGATGGAGATTTTATTAGCCTGACATGTAATTAGCATTCTATACCTCCAACAGAAAACAAGGCCAATGTATTTTTTCTTTGAGGCCAAGCCATACAGTTCGTTCAAAAGTTGTAAATTCACACACTATCCTCTGTCACCAAAGTGACATGGCCTTGACTGGTTCAATGAGATAAAACTTGCATTAGAGTTATGTGACTGCCACTTCTGATCTTGAAGTTATCTACTAGACTGATCCTTCCCATCAGGCATTATTTGTTCTGGTTTTCTCAGGTGTAAACTTCACTGAAGCTTGACCAGCTAATAGCTGATTCATCATAATATATGGGTGCCCTGGAATTTGAAATGAATAAAACATAGGGCAGACAGCTGTGCTCATCATAGGCACTGAAGAACTGCAGAATTTTCCTGAAAAGGATACCCTGGGTAACTCCGCTGCACTGAGCAGCTTTTACAATCATTGCAGAGCACATTTTGAAGCATTTTTTCCAGTCTTCCCTTTTATTTCTGGAGAATAAATATTGCTCATACCTTCCCAAGAGATCTACTCCCTTAGAAAAGCAAATGGCAAAAAGTTACCTTTTGAGACAGGCCAAGGAGGACTCAGTACAGCTGCCATGGCCTCCTCCAGCTCACAGAAAGGATTCTCTCCAAATACCAGGGTATAAAGGGTGACACCAAGTGACCACATCTCTAGCTCAGGGCCACGGTACCTATGCAGAGATAAACTTGCCTGAATTCAGATTGCACATACATAATAGTGTGCTAAAGAAAGTAAAAATAGTCAATAAATAAAAAAAGTAAAAATAGTCCAATAATAGTAAATAAAGTCAGTTGATAGCTCTTACTTCCAGTTTCCATTTTAACATAGGAGGTTTCTGAGAATTCTAATAAGGTTCTCACATGTTTTTGAGAAGTCTTCTCCATGTTATGGTTCTCCTTGAAAGAAAACCAACCAGAAGAATGGCCAACCACTTTCAGTTAATGTGTATGTGAAATATGCACTTAGACTTCCACATGTGTAAGCTGGTGACAGAACTTATCTTCCTCCTTCTTCACCAAAAGCCAAAATTATCAAGTAAATATTAAAATGGAAGATCAGACACCTCAGTGGAATCTTGTTTACCTCCTCCCAACCTTTTCAAGCAAGTGTTTTCTGGAAATAAATATTAAGTATTGAGATTCTGTCTGATAAAAAGGGAGAGTTTCTTCACACAGTAACAGGCTGAATTCCCAGGGCAGCACTGCATTTTCCATCTCATTCCAGGGATTTCCTCTCCTCCTTGCATTGCTTCCCCCTTCCCCATTAAGTAAAGCTGCTTGAAGGACCTATGAAAACAGCTGTGAACTGAGAGCAAGATAATATGCTTGCATATACAATTAATGTTTATCACCCTGTGATGATAAGGCTTCCCTCCAGGAGTGAGTATGAGACTGCCAGCCTCCAGGTAAAAAACACTTGGAGAAGGAGAGAATAGGGAAAAGTCAGCTAAGATTTGGGCAGAACATCCAAGACAGAAGCACATCAGGATGCAAGGGAAGAATCCTTGAGTCCAGAGGAGCACAAACATCAATGGGGAGATGAACAATGATCAAACTGCAAAAATTCATACAGGGAAGCAAGTAGGAAAGAAGAGAGCATATAAGATGAGCATTGGAGAAGTACAAAACACAGACATGGTAAGGGGCAAATTACACAGCAATACTTGCTTATACCATCTCTATAGAAGAGCAGCTTTTGGTATAGACCCGTGAGTGCACAGACACAGGTATGAAGAGAAGGTTAGCAAGCTGACGTACATGTTATGAAAGATTAAGGACAATGACACATTCAGGTATAGCCCAATTCATCTAAACATGTCTACCAGGCTGGTAATTAAACTCAGGCTTATTCTTGAACTTGGGTCTGCAGTAGGACAGACATTAGTACAAAGCTTTGCAAAACATCTGACCAGAATCAGACAGCCTGTCAGCAGACTTAACCAGAAGAAACTTTGTATGTATTCAAGCCTTTAGAACTAATTTCTGTCACCACAGTGCCCTACTTTATATACATTCAAACCTTTACAAGTAATTTCTGTCTCTGCAGTGCCCTAAATCTCATTGCAGTTTTCTGTGGTTAGATACTCTAGTAGAGCACCAATGGCAAAGCAGCTTGGCTTCTCTGTTCCACAATTTTTGGTGCAATGGACACAAAAATGACTTTTCAGAGGGTGACTTACGGTTTGCCAGACAGCACTTCTGGTGAGCAATATTCAATTGTCCCACAGAAGGTATAAAACAATTTGCTGGGTTCCAAGTAGGCAGCTGAACCAAAGTCCACTAATTTAATTGTGAAATCTTCAGCAATGACAATGTTTTCATCCTTGATATCTCTGTGAAGGATGTTTCTACAGTGAAGATACCCAACAGCTGATACAAGCTGAAAGAGGAAAGAACTAGGTGTTACTACACTAAGGTATCCTTCTGGATAATCTATGTGGCATCACTCAGTTTCAATAGCCACGTTTCGGCTTTTTTATATATATATATAAACAAGACACAGATCCTAATTTTGATAACGGAAAACAAACTCAGGCATGTCTGTCAGCTTTGCTGCAGTAGGGTGTCTATCTTGGGAGAGACTTAAAATAGCCTTTGCTTTCCTCTCACAAATGTGCAGGAAGATGGCATGTGTGCTTGGGTTTCTTGGATAGAATGTGCTTGATTTTTTGGTTAGAAGCATGAGAGCTTAATGTTACATTCCTGCAGGTTACTCTATTTTTATCCCAGCTTCAGTCAGAGGGTCCTTTGATTTATCCAGAAGGATATTACTGTGTGCCTCCAATATTGCAGGATGACAAAGCATTTAAGAGTGAAGCTTGGTATAAATAATAAAGTCACTCCTGATTTCTATTCTTTCTGCACGATTCATGTTGTAGCACCATAATTAAGAATAGCATCAGAATTTTATCACCTTGGAGACAATCGTGATTCCTACCACAATACATTTGAGCAAGAAAAGCAGATGGCTAAGGAAGAAAAGTTTCTATTTATAATACAGAACTCCCTCTGCAGACAAATACTGTCCAGGTCTGAGGTAATGAAGCACCCCTACAGACTCAAGGTTGATTTAGGAGAAGGGCTCATCCATCACAGATCTAAAGGGACCATTGATTGCAATTTCCACCTTCCATCAGCACCCCAGACAAGGGGAGCGTTCAATGTGTTACCAAGTGCAAAGTAATTCTTTCATACCTTTGAGGAAGAAATTTACTCCAAAACACGTGAAGGGGAAGTGCTGGTTATGGTTAACTCAATGAACAGAGGACAGTTTAGCTCTCTGATGAGTTCCTGACTCACAGTCAACTACCTTGAGTTATTTTGCATTATGCTACATTGAATTCCAAGATAATTTCTTGATATTAAATTCCTTAAGAAGAGGTCAGTCTCTTACCCCCATAACCAATCTAAACCAAGCACTGGTCTACATAAAAGCATAGCTTTTAGTGGGGCTTGGGGCAACTTCTGTGCACTCTCCTCCTTTTGACGAGGATACGTGGCTGCTACATGGATGGTCATCCTGATGACAGGGGCTGTGGGCTGTGTGCTGCTCCCATCACAGCCAAGAGGCAACGGCTTTATAGGAAATCCTTCTTTCATTAACCAGATTTTAGCTGCATGTAGCAACTGTGCATTCCCAGTTCTCACCTGTCTAAATATATAGCTGGCTAGTGGCTCGTCCAAGTTGTGCTGATTATCAATGAACGTAAAGAGATCCAGACCAGATCCATGCTTCTCCATCACCAGCTGGAAGAAGTGTTCATTTTCAAACACATTGAGTACCTATAAATAACAGACTCTTTTAATCAGGTGCTTCATTCTCAAACTGCCTTTTTTTTTTTCTTAAGCAAAACCTGCTCTCCTCCTGGAGAGTTAATCAACGTGTTTTATAATCTTTGAAGTCTCATTTCACTGAGCACAAATGTTTCATGATAAAAGAGCAGAATTAAAATAGAGCACAATGAAAACCAAGAGGAATTCTCTTTCTGGGGACCCCACCCCCCTCCAGCAACAACAAACAACCAACAACCTCAAACCAGAGGAATCAAGATATGTATCCAGATTATTTCCTGAACTAGTACATGTTCAGATGTGACATCACACTTCCAAGATATGCATCTCATCCTCTTGAAATAACATACAGGCTTTTTATCTTATTAACAGTTTTTCTATTACAGTCAGATCTATGTTTACATCATTTGCTCGAGGTGAAAGTGTCGAAGCCAGTGACAAACTGCTGTAACATACCCTCCAAACCAAACCAGGATAGGTAGGTTCTTTCCTTTCCTGAAAAGGTAGATTTTAATATAAGATATTTCTTCGGTCTTGAAGAGAAACATGAGACACCAAGTAGCCAAAAGGAGCCACGTGATGTAGTTCAAACTGCATTCACTCTGAGTTCACTGTACCTTAATGATATTGGGGTGCTGCAGCTTCAAAAGGATTGCAATTTCTTGAGTCACTCTCCCCAGAACAGGATCATCTACCCAGCAGTCCTCAAGCACCCTCTCCTTCCAGATGAACTTTACAACAACCTGCACAGACAAGAGCATTCAGCATCAGCTACAAAAGTATGGCTTTAAGTCATACTTTTAAGTCATGGTAAGTTATTTTCTAGGAAAAGCATTAGTGAGCCGTATTATTAGAAGTACAGAAGTAATCCAACCCAATGTGCATTGCTTATAGTATCTTTAAACATATTTAAACTAATTTAGGCCTAGAAGTCAAGCAATGCACAGAAATCGAATGCATTTATTTTCTTTTTATGGATGCTATGAAATCCAAAGGCTTTGTCAGGACAGCTCTTTTGTCACTTACAACAGTGTTGACTTCTGACATAGAGGTATGGTGGAGGGACATGAGCAGTTAACACTCATGCAGAGAAACAGCAGCACTTGCCTCTCAACACCCAAAATACTTCTGCTGATAGAGGACTGTCCCATAACCTCAACATGTCTACTCCCCTACTCTCCTACTTGAGTTGTGGAATGATAAAGACCTTGAAGTTTGTTATTCTCTTTAGTAACAGAAAATCTGCAATTCTGTTAAGTTTAATGTATCCTTCTTTCAGCAGGATAAAGTAGATACATGTCTAGTGCCATTCTGTGCCTGCTGTCTAAAATAGCATTCATATACCATTATATTCATATACATCAATGCAAACGTTTTGCTGTCTTGTTTCCATGAGGTTAGTGATTTCAGATTTCTATTTAAACAAAGAAAAATCCCAGCTACCAAAACTCAACTTTTAATAGTGTAGTGTTGACATAACACTACATTATTACTCTAACCTTCAGTTTTCATCCTAAATTATTACAAATCAGATCTAAAAGAAATATTTAACCTCCTGATGATCTTTCTTGCCCCTGGCAGTCCAGACAAAGCCAAAAGACCCTTTGCCAAGAAGACTGAGAGTGTTATAGTTTTCTGCGTATTCTCCTTCACATGCCCTTAGACCCTCAAGCTCTTCAGCTCCTCGGGAATTCTCAAAAAGTGAAGTTGATCTGATGGCCTAGGTATAGAGAAAAAGTAATAGCAAGAAAAAGAATGAACAAGCCATAGAATCACATTTATAACATTAAATAAATACTGAAAAGAACGTACACATCTGCAATAGCTAAAAGTGGTGATATTTGGTTTTGATAGCAAGAACTGTATATTACTGTAAATATCACCATACGAGACAAGCCAACAACCAACTCTCAGCAGCTACAAATACTGATTAATTGACAGAAGGGTAAAGGAAACACAAGCATATGCACCTTAGATGCTTGCACAAAATTCTCTCTGTGAGTAGGAAAATTAAGTCCCTGTGGTCTACCACCACAGCAGACACAAACAGCAAACAAGTTCAAGGCATATCCTCCTAAATATTAACATCCCAGTAAAATCCCTAGTAAAGAAACACCACATGCTTTCCTACCAAGGCCTACAACACTGCATGAAAAATTAACCACAACAGAAGTTCGTCTTCCTCTGAGGAGAGAGCTTGGGCTTGTTTGTCTCTGCAATTACTAAGTTTCTCCACCAAAGATGGCATCTACAATTTGTAACAGAACATCTTTATGACATATACAGCCTTCCATCCTGAGAGGAACCAAAAAATCTCACAGGGGGATTTGTTTGTTTTGAACAGTGAAATTTGGAGTTATACATGGAATTATCAGAACTGCTTATATATTGACATACATGTGCATATACATGGAAGATGATATTCTAAAAGGAAAAAGATTCCAAATAGTAGGTTTTGCCAGTAGCCAAGTTTTTCACTCAATATCTACTTTATCTCCCATCTCATTGATTAGGCAGGGGAGGGAGTGTCTCATCTGCAGTACATTTCAGTAAATGAACTGAAAGATAGATATCATACATGTGATATCTATGTATGGACTTCTCTGTTAAGGTCATCATAAAATCCAGCTGTGTAAATATCTAGGGAATGTATCCATTTATTCAAGGAATTCAGAAGCTCAAGCAGTTTTCTTTTGTTGCCACAAGTCAGTCAGTGGAAGTTTTCAGCCTGGTATTTCCTTTCTTAGTAAGGTTCTGTCATTGGTGCCACTGATTTAAAAACCACACTGATGCAAACTTCTGTTGTAGATGTAATTAGAGCAGCCCAAGAACAAATTGGGTGTTTCGTTGTTCAGCCTGGGAAAGGGAATTCTACTAAGCAAAACACACACTACTAGAATGTTACAAAACAGCAATTTGAAATATTTCTTTGGAAGTAAAAATAGCAAAACAAAGAAAGAACAATATCCACCCACAACCATGTGACATTTTAGGTTGAAAACCTTTTTGACTTTAGCTTCAGCTTAGCCGTCAAACAAGGAAATGCTCAGTATTACGCAACAGTAGGATTTCTTACTTCTCCAAGACTATTTGTAGAAAGATCAGCAATAGACTGGGCAGAGCTTGCTAGACTGAAGAGCAAAAGTTGACTCTTTGCTCCAGCTTCCTTCTGGCTCTGCAGAAGGTCCTTCACCACCCAGACACAGAAAAGCATGCCAGGGTCCTGCAGTTCTATACGTTTCACTTCAAAGAGAATACCTGTAGAGACAGGTGAGTAAGTTAAAATGGTACAATGAGACTTTAGTGTTGAATGGGATCACAGACATTTTAGGACAAAATTCTAAGCTCTTATCAAAGTGACATTATTTATTTAGGGAATACCTACCCAGGAAAGAATCACCAGAGGGGCTGACAGCACAGCTACTCAGAGATAGTTGACAGCTAAACCTATGGTTCCCAAACCCCAGCAGAAATTTTTATCAGTGTTCAACTGCAATTATTAATTTCACGCTGCTATTCTAAATTACATCAAAATGGGGACTTTATACAACAAGCCACTGAACCCAGCTGAATAACTTAATGAAACACAGTCCATTACAAAATTTAAGTACAAGTTTTACAATGGAGCTTATAATTTCTGTTCAGAAAAAAAGTTATTCAGTTCAAACCTTTTAGTTATGTTTTGAGAATATTTCTGACTATTCAGTCAGGATTAATTTCTTAGTAACTTTGCACTTTATACCACCTACTTTTCTAATACCCTCTGAGTAGACTGTGCTACCGTTTTTATTTCAGATGCTAGAGCTTCTTCCTTCTTCTCCACTATAAGCTTCTAACCAGAACTGTCTGCCTTCTGCAAAAATACCGGTGGAAAAGAAAACCCCAGTAAGAGCTTTGGGAAGGTGAGAAGTACGTTTAACTTACTTAATTGTGACCCATCTCTGTGGCAGCAATTCCCAGCATAGTTGCCTTCCAGAATCTCCAAGGTCAAAGCAGCTGCTGCATTCAGCCCTCCTTGTTTCACGGGGGTTGATGTTATTTTTATCTCCATATTTTGTCGCCCATGCAGCGGACAGTAGTTTTCAGGACTGCATTTGCTCTTCAGTGAGTTTCTGTTGATGTTGTCCCCCATGGTCTCTGCAAGAGGTTCAGGCTTCTCAGTAAATGCTTTGGAGGATTCTTCAGTCTCTTCTAAAGGCCTTTGGGAGGCCAGCCACCCAGAACCATTTTCTGTAGCAACACAATTCAACAACTGCTTTTCTTGCCCAGTTGAAAAGGCACTGGTATTCTGAGTTAGCATATTGCCTACACCCAATTCCACTGCATCAGGGGATGCTCCTACATGAGTTGCAGTAATACCTAAACAATAGTCTGAGTGCCTCTTGACACCAGTATTCAGACCCAGTACCTCAAGACCAGAGCAAATGCAGTTCATCTCAGTGTCTGATTCTTTAACATCTTCAGATGTTGTGGCAACTGCTGCAGAAGCACTGCAACCCATCGTATTCCCTGAGCAGACATTACGGATAGTATTTCTTCCATTTCCAACGTGCTCAAGGCTAGAATGTTTTCCATCACACATGAAGTCTGAATTTGAAAACTGCCCTGTAGCCATACGGCTTTGAAATTCTTGTCTGCAGTCTAATGTTGTCCCAGCCCATGGCTCATCTTTTGTTGGTGTTCCAGGTGAGTTACAAGTGACATCAGAAGGCAGCTTAACTGGGGCATAGGATTCAGTATCTAGATTGTCTTCTGGCCTAGAACAAACAGGCAACTGTTGTGAATTAAGTTTAGTTAGCTGAATTCCTTTAACTGAGTTCTTCTTGGCTGGGTGGCCTTTCTTAGCATGAGTAGTTGCTTAGTATAGGTAGCAGAAGTTGCTAGAGCCTTAAGAAGCAACAACCTGTGCTTAGTTATGTAAACAAAAGCCAGTGTAAATGAGGCCAATGCAAACTGGAAGATAAAGAAGATGCATCCTTAGTAAGGAACAAAAACTGGAATGACAAAAAAGAATTTACTATCCTTCATTCACTGTGGCTTCAAGGCCACAAAAGAACCCAATGATAGACAGGATACCCCAGACTAAAATTCATCATTGGACCAACAACAGCATGGGATGGATGGTCCAGTGCATAAAATGTAAGGGCATGAAACTTCAGTAATTTCTTTGTTCTGGGTCCCTCACTGGAGGCACCCAGCCCAAGCTGCTCCTATTCCTGTACCACTCAATTATTACATTACTTTTCTAAGAATCAGATGTCTGAGGTTGCTGTGGAAAACCCAGGGTGAAGAATTTTAACAGCAACCAAGCAACATTTACTGTAGCAGCTTGTCCCCAAGCACCAGCAGAGTACTGATGCTTCAGCTTTTCATATGGTAACCTGCAGATCTGATTCTGCCATGGCAGGTTTCAGGGTTCATGGCATGTTTCAGCCCACCACTCTCTGTGATCCTGACAGCCCATCGGTAGCAAGGCTGTCTTTACTGCAGTGGTTCAGTTATTAGTGATAACACGATGGTAGAAGATTGAGAGAACTGTCATACTGTCATATTATATACTACCTGCTCTTCTGTTACTATGGTCACTTTTTGAAACCTCTACCAACTGCTTTATTTTTTGACACTTAAAAGAAAAAGCAAAAAGCTGTTGGCACAGACATCCAAGATCCTAACAAATTCCATTTTGACCAAACAAGAGCAGGTACACCTGAATGGCAATCTTTCCCTATGAATTATTTCTTTCTCTAACTTAATTTCTGTGTATAGATCATAGATAATTTACCACAACAAAAAGCCAACACATATGGCAGGATACTTCCAGACCTCAGAACAGACCCTTTGTCTGTTCAACAGAAGATGGATGTCCCTGTCCACCAATTTAACCATGGTTCACTAAAGCCCACAGCACAACACAATCCATGCAACAGAGCTTTTAAAATCAAAATGTGATATGGGAGACATAAACCCAGGAAAGCACAAGAAAGTTCTTGCTTTAAAAAGCAGCAAGACTGCGCTGTAATAGACTGTACATTAAAAATGGAAGTAAATGTTTTCTGATGGTTAGAATTTTTAATGCAGAAGGCTTAAAATTTGAATTAAGATAAACCATGTGCATCATGTAGGTACTTGAGGAGAATTTCTAAGCTGTAACAGGAAAAAGACTTGGAAAGGTACAATAAAAATGGCTGGATTTAAGTAATACAGTATCCTGTTTTAACAGATGACCTGACTGCTACACCATGCACCAGAAGAAACAATACTTAGAATTCATTCCAGGTAACCTGGCTTCAGTGCAACACCAGCTGGTGGATACCACAGAAGGAGATAAACATCCATTGTTTCTGATTTAGCAAAGATAGAGCCTAATTACCAAGTCTGGATGAAGTATTTGGTCCCCTTAAAAGATGGAACTCCTGCAACTTTACAACTGCAGGTTGCACAGATCTGAATCAAAATCTAAGGCAGGCAAAACTCAGCCTGCCTTGCAAATAGCACTCGGATTCTAAGAACAGTATAGCACGGAAGGCTCCTGGTACCTCTTCCCACAGGCATCACAGAGGTGATAGAACAGTTTTTGCTGGTGATTAGACCGCATCTCTTATTTTTTTCAAAGCAAGTATGCAGTCCATTAAATGCCTACCTATGAGAGGGAATGGGCACCGCTTGAAGAGGTGAGAGAGTAGAAAAGAAACCGGTCACATTCTTTTGTTTAGTCTCATCGTGCATTAATTTTTCATCTTTGTGTCTTCTTTCCAATTCCTGCTCTTCATCTCTTGACAGAAGGCTTGAGACAGATGCAGCCAAGAAGCTGCTGTCTGTACCAAACAAAAAACAAAACCACACCAATTTCATCTTTTGTGTTTAGGCTTTGTAGACTACAATGATCAATCTTGGAAATGCCTTGGTCTGTCTCATCCCTAAGGAACTGAGTATAAAAGACTAGATTAAAGCAAGGTGGTCCACATACAAACACTCCACTTTGCTTTGGCTTGAGAAATCATCACATGCAGGAACCTGACAGTTTCAGGGCTGCAAAAATGTGTTTTCCTATCAAAGCTCCTGGGTTTGCTACTTGAAGTTCAGAGATGTAAAAAAAGGCCAGTGACCACACAGAGACTGGAGTTAATGTTATACAAATAGCAGCAGCAAAAAAAGTAAAGAAAAAAAAAAGGCCAAAACACGCATAAACTCTCAATTCCAAACACTTTAAATGAAAAGTTTTAGACTGCATTTATAGAACTCACAGAAATTGTCAAAGTATATACTCTAAAAAATGTTAAAGAGAAAGAATAAGAAAAGAACTTTCCTTCTCCGGTGACAACAGATCAAAAGAGAAAACCACAAGTGTGCAAGATTAAATAAACCAAATATTGCTGCTGCAGAAGGTAATGAGTAGACAAATCTAGACTTGAATCTAAAAGAATCCTTCCATTTAGTAAAGGCTAAGTGCCAACAATGCTTCCTCACTGAAGAACTGATCCTAGATTAGAGGCATCACTTTGTCAAAGAAGTACCTAAGGCATTGCAGACTGTCAATTAGCTCTTCTTTGTTCCAGCACCGTGCATTGGTTTCAATGCACAAGCGCATTTTTAAGTAAAGAGAGAAAGAAAACAGGGGAAAAGTACCTCAAAACAACAGAGACAGAAACATCATAAAAGATTTCTTGTAGAGAACATAGAATAAAAGTATGTAGTTGGTTGTGTTCTCTGTTTTGGGCAGAGCTAGCTAGAAAGACAGATCTGGAGACATGAGGCTTCCCTGCTTCTGTTTATCCTGTTGTGTGCAGGGAAATAATATTTTGTTAAATTCTTTGTAAATGCAGTGAACTGCACCACAAGAATATGTGATGCCTCCTACTGAAATACCACAGCAACAACACTGCATAGTAGCCAGCAACATGAGACAATTCAGAAGAATATTAGAATTTTCCCTTAAAATATCAGCCCTGTCTTCAGCTCTGCTGCAATACTGCAACAAAAAAATATATTTTACATGACTTAAAATACTTAGAGATCCTAACAAGGGAGGGAAGGGAAGTGCCTGATAAATACAAAGCATTCTCTACTAACAGTGTAATTTCCAACTTGGATATTCAGTTTCATCTTCCTAGCAACAAAGAAAGAAGCACAACCTCAGGTGAACAATTCAGTTTACCTTAGGTCTTTGTGGAAATCCAATTTATTAATTGGATGGAGGTACGTTGCTTTCATAAAGCATGTTCCTATGTTCATAGGCAAAGCTCTCATCTCTCCAATTTTAACTTTGTTCCTGAATGTTGTTCATTCTGCTTTGTTAGAGCAGCCAGAGCCAGCTGCATGGCAGGCAGTAACATCTTCAAAGATGCACTCACCCTCTGTCCCCATGGAGCCATCAAGAGGAGGTAATGGCAAAGAACAGTCACTGCTTCTCTCCATGTTGTTATAGAAACCAGGGATCAGGAATGTAATGTTCTAAAACACAGAAGGAAACCTTATAAAGCTAAGCTGGCTCTCACAGGTTAGAGACAAATGCTAACAATCTGTATTTGTGACCCTGATTCTCACGGATAGCCAGGCAAAAGTGATCCATATGACTTACAGAGCACATCTAAGTGTGCAGCTTGCTTTGTGCTAGTTGAAACCCACATGAGCTCCTCAGCACTGCAAAACTTACCAATTACAGGAAGGGAATGTAGTTATCACCATACAGCTCACTCACCAAACACATGGAACGCAGGCTTTGTGACAAACAGACATGAGTATAAAAGACAACTTTACAATTCTAAAGGATAAACTGCCAGACATAGCAGTCTTTTGGGAG
>JAOEHX010059890.1:8095-19020 GCA_025448015.1 Bolborhynchus lineola
GATCAGTGGCTCCTGGCCAACTCCTCCCAATTTCTATACTGCGTATGACGTTCTGTGGTATGGAATATCCCTTTGGATAGTTTGGATCAGCTGTCCTGGAGCAGTCAGATTAAACATCCCAACTTCTTATGCACCTGCTCACTGGCAGAGCATGGGAAACTGAAAAGTCTTCGACTTAGGATAACCACTACTTAGCAACAACTAAAACATTGGTGTGTTAACAACATTATTCTCATACTAAATCCAAAACACAGCAGTGCACCAGCTACTAAGGAAACAAATTAACTCTGTCAGAGCCAAAACCAGGATGATCATTCGTAAGATAGTCTCTCTTCATTCCCTTTCAATTCTGCTGTTCTATGATCTACACTACAGAGCTCAAGCTAGGTATGTCAATAATCAGATACTGCTGAAGAAAAGATGAGCTTTGTTCTAACAATTAAACTATCTTGACGTAGGCAGCAGTAGCAATTGTTTCACTTTCCAAAGTAGTGGTGAAGTCCCAGCTGGAGTCCTTTGTCTCAGCTGAGAGCAGTAAGTAAATACAGTTAATGAAAAAGCACAGAAAAGCAATGAGCATGATAAGAGGTGTAGAAAATGTGACTCATAAAAAAAGGAAGGTGAAAGCACTGGATTGAAAACAGAAGGCTGAGAAATGGCAAAGCAGTTTGGAAGGGATTAGTGCAGATGGGACAACAACTGGGAATTATTTTGCATGTCCATTCAGGGAAGGGCAAGAAAGAATCAGTTTCACCTTCAGCTAAAAGATTTAGGAAGGATATTAGTTAAGTCTTTCTATCCGAAAGTGTGGCAAAGCATTAAGACATTCTACCCAGGGATATTGATTTCCTAAAGTGAAAAAGATGAAAGTGTCAGGGATGGTGTCCAGATACTTCTAGCCTGCTTCAGTGCAGAATGTTTGATGAGATGATCTCTTGAGGCTCCTCCCAGCCTGCCAGATCTGTGAATTTATCTTTGGCAAGCATTTGTTTTGGCATTTAGATAAAGTATGGGAAAATGGAGCCTAACGAATATGTCTGGAAAAATCACTGACTTTGATAATGAGTGCAAGCCCTTTCTGAAGAAAACAACTATGTTGCAATGTGCCACTGTCAGGATGATTTCTAAACATCATTACATGTGGGTTTTTTGCAACTTACACCCTTCCAGACTCATAAAACTTACAAGGGCCAGGCCACTATATAACTTATAGTTTTTGTGTCCTGCTCCTGTTTATGCTTTGAGAAGTGTCTTGAATTTTAGAGAACATCTCTTGGAAAGCTCTGCATTGGTAAAATTATGCTGTGCCTTCAGAAACAGAACATGAATCACGCAAGAGTTGCTTTTGGTCTGCAATATGGTAAAAAAAAGTCTCTTGGAAGCTCATTCTATTGACATAGTTAAATACATTTCTGGAAATTCTCATCCTGCAGATTTATTTCCCATTTGCTAAAATCAACTGGTAAGAAATAGGACTGCTGCCAGAACATGCCTTACCATCAAAAGTGTTCTCTTCCTCCATCAGCACCTGCTTAATTGAGGCCGTACAAAAACTATCTGCTGCTTTCCCTCTGTTCAGTGGTGAAAAGAAACTGCCTTTTCATTTGATAGCTGGAAAAAGTGGAAATATTTGACTGTTGGGTGGAAGATCATCCAGTCAATGTGAACCAAATAATGTCACTGTTTCACATGCTTCTACATAGAAATCCAAATGCAGCAAGTACATGCTGTGCTCTTTCAAAAGACAAAGAAATTTCCTCCTTTTCCAGTTAGCTGTATTACTGTTTAGTTTCTGAGATGCAAACCGAAGAGTGACTTTTCATTTTACCATAATACCTGCAAAGATAATTTTTCTGGAGAAAAACTGATTTCACAATGGACTAATGGACCTGTTGGCAGGCAGAAATAGGGAGGATCACCTTCCCTTTCCTCAGCAGAGAATCTGTGGAGAAAACAGCCCTTACTGCTGTGCAGTTGCATTAATGTTAAAGGAGACATAATGGCTCTGGGATACATATCATGGGTGCTGTTAACTGTGCAGTTAAATTATAGAAAGGTGAAAAGTGTATTAACAAACATGTTAGGCAGAATATCCACCTTTTGTAAGAAAAAGAAGGATCTTAGAGCTAGGAATTCTTTCATTAATTTGCCTTACAACCACACGTTTCAAAGTAGGCATCCAGCATCTGCTGTTTCTCTACAACATATTGGATTAGTATTTCACCTCTGAAGATACTGCAATGGTATGCTGTGTCTGCACTGACCTAAGAGCAACCTTCTGAGACAAATGGGTTTGCTTCCAGTCCTGCCAGGTCATTTTCTGCCCTGTGCTTTCCACCTTCAGAGGAAGACTGCTGAGCCAGCCCACTCCTGCCAAACAGGGCTGAGCAGGCCAGAAACGAGATGTGGTAGGAGAACTAATAGGACAGTGTGAAGGCAGCAGCGGTGGTGAGTAACCCAGGAAAGCCTTGGGGGGTAGGGACATGGGTATGTGTACGGTAGCCCTTGTCATGCCCCCTCATGCTGCTGGGCAAGGCTGTCCTGAGCCCTTCTGACCCAGTAAGGTGGAATAGCTGCATCAGCTACCAAAACAGCTCCAACACAGCAAGCCCTGAGCTATGTCCTGCTTGCTCCTGATCACTCTGTGCACACACAGTGGATTTCCCATCTCAGTGGAAGAGGTGAAGCTGGTGTGAGGAGGAGCTCAGGGCTCCGGCTGTGTGAAAAAGAAACGTCAAGGAACTTCTGCCCTTACAGAACAAAAATGTAAGCTTTCAGCCCCATCCTGGGTTTTCCCTGCATGAAGAGCCATGGAATTGGGAGTATTTGGAGTGTTACTTGATATTTGGTTTTATCTAACAGCCTGGGATCACAATACAAGTTTTGCCAATCAGTCAGACTTAACTGTATAGGGGATAAGGCTTTGATTCAAGAAAACATTTCAACAAGAGGTCATGTCCTTAGCAGAAAAACACTTCCAGGGCTATGCTGAATATGCCATAAATCCCTTTCTTTGATATTGTGAAATTTCTGTCAAGAAAAGCAGACTTCTAAATGTCTTTAATAGCACTAGCTTGTGTAGTTCAAACAATGGAATAAGAAAAATGCAATTAGAAAGGAAATTAAAAGCATATGGCACTTATCAGAATTATTTTAAATATATTTAAATGTGGGAAGCTGTGTCATAATCCTTAATCAGCCACTATGAATTTGAAATTCCCATCAAATGCTGATGGGTGTTTTGTCTTAGTGAAGACTGCAAAACTCTGCCCTCCTAATGGCATGGACTGGTCTACAGTCACAGCGCCTTTACTCTAGACACTTCTAACAGATTGCTTTACCAGAGGCTGGCTTTTTCCCTCTTCACTTTTTCCTTAAGCTTCTTCTGTAGTTGGGGAACTTTGAGTCTTCCTGCCTTTATACTCAAATCTTATTGGACACAACTGTATATAAGTGAAGGATGAGGTCATCCTTCCCTTTGATAGAGGAACTGCCTGGTACGTAAAGCCAGAAAAAAAGAAATGTATGTCTTTGAGTATGACTATGAGTTAGAACAGAATAACATGTGACACAGCAATTCTCTTCTGGAAGATTTTAAATCAAGACTAGATCCTTTCATGGAAATAGGCTTTGACCAAAAAGTACATCACTGAAGGAAACTGGATGAAGTTGTATTGCTTCTGTTATGGAGAGGGACAGATAAGATGATACTAATGGCCTTTTCCAGCTTAGAATTGCTGAGTGCTTTACTGACTGAGAAAGAGAGTGAATTTTAAGTATCCAATTATTTTAAATAGAAACTCCCTTGCATAATGTGGCACTGTATTTTCTCCTGCAGTACCTGATGAAATTGTTCCTTCCCAAATATAAATAAGGAAGCATGTTGGTTTTCCACAGGCTTTTTAAAACGAGTAACTCATCACTCAAAGGGGTCCTTTTTTCTGTTTATTTCTGGCACAGAAATGATGAGGATCTCTTAAGGTGTTTTTAGAAAAATCACATTTTTGTAAAGTATGCATTGTTTTCTGAGAGGAGGATTTAAGGGCATATAGTAATCACTCTGTATGTATGCATGTCACTGACATGTTGAAAGTCTACCTGTTGCTATTGGAGAAGAGGTAAATGGCATAATATTAATCTCATATTTCAGCAAAAAAGTAAACATTTAAAAGCCTTTGGAGGATGTATGACCCAGTCACAGATACAGTTCTAACACAATTCAAAGGATCATTTCGTATTGCTAGCTACACCTTTGAAGTGGCCTGAGTAAGTATTTAATACTAGGCATGCTGTTGGGGGAGTGAGTCTGAGAGGTGTATTGGACTGTTACGCCACTCAAAATACAAAGTGCCTTGAGGGCCTGATAGCTGCTTGTCACTTGGGGATGAACATGCCATATCTTCTCACTCCTCACCATCAGTGTCCCTGGGGCTATGCTCTGACCAGATTTACAAAAGTACATTTCCACTCTACCTGCTCTTCCCAGTAGGATTAACTGCTACACAGGGGTTTCAGCTGACTGTAAGCAGCTTCCTGGATAATCTACGAAGTAGAGCAAAAGAAGAAGTAATACCATGTAGACCAGCTACTGCAGTGCTTAAATGTACCACAGGCAACTATGGCCTCCAGCCCTCCCTCACAAGGTTCAGAGACATCTCACTCCAGCCTGAGGTCCTTTCTGCAGCATCTCATCTGCACTGCAGAAGGCAGGTGCAGAAGGGACTGACTCTTGGGTATGGTTCAAATGCTGTCTGCAGATCTGTTATCAGACACTTGCATGCACCAGCAATTACATCACTTTCCCCATACCAGAAAATACTTTTCATAGTGCAACCCCTCATCAGAGTACTCAAGTTTATTAGACCACCTAGTATAATGGGGGCAGGGGCATGTGCATGAAGGAGACTGACTTGTCAGAAAGAAGGAGAATTTGTTTATTGAAATAGTTTAATTGCACAAAGTAGAATTATAGAATGGTTTGGGTTGGGAGGGACTTTTAAGGTTATCTAGTTCAGCCACCTTGGGGAGCAGGGTTATCTTCAACCAGAGCAGGTTGCTCAAAGTCCCATCCAATCTGATCTTCAGTGTTCCCAGAGGTGGGACTTCCCACCTGTTCCAGTGTTTCACTGCCCCATGGTAAAAAATTTCTTCCCTATATTTAGTCTAAAGCTACCTTTTTTAGTTTAAAACCATTACCTCTCATTGCAACAGGCCCTGCTAAAAAGCCTGTCTCAATCTTTCTTGTAGGCTGCCTTTGGGTGCTGGAAGGCTGCTATAAAGTCTGTCCAAAACCTTCTGTTCTCCAGAACCTGCAGAACCCCAAATCTCTCAGCCTGTCTGTATAGGAGAGGTGCTCCAGCCCTCTCATCATTTCTGTGGCCCACCTGTGGACCTGCTCCAACAAGTTCACATCCGTCTTGTGTAGGGGGTCCCAGAGATGGACATAGTACTCCTTTGCAGGTAGCTCCCCTGGCACCTTGGCCTTTAGCTGCTCCTGCAGATTCTCTGGCAAGTTTTCTGCTCTTGATGTTTTGAAAAAAAAGAAAAAAGTATGTATTTATCATTAGTCTGGGTAATTTTTGTGATCTGTTATATAAAGTTCTTCTTTTTGGCCACTCTTATTGCATTTTTATATTTAATGAGCCAGAGTTTATGGTCCTTTCCTTTTTCTCCCTTTGGACATGCCTTCAGCTTTTTGAACTTTCTAATGCCTTTGTTTGCTCTGTTGCCTAACAAAGCTGCTGCCTTTGGCCTCTCTTCAAGCTTTTCTTCAAGCCTTTCTGAAAAGATGGTATGTACTCTCACTGTACTAACTATAAGGCATCTCTCAGCAATTTCCATCCAGCCTGTAGGAACTTAATTCTCATAGCTGTCCTTTATAATTCCTTTTGAAATGCATCCTCATGTTGATACAAGTTCCCTTTTCTGAAGCTGAGCATATCTGTAATGGATGACACATTGTCACTGCTGACCAATGTGCAGCAGCACACACATCTTCCAGGGTCAACACTTGCACACAGTGAAACTCCGGCCTGTGCAGTAAGCTCCCGCAGCAGAGCTTCCAGGGGAAAAAGAGAACTGAAGTGGTCCTCCTACTAAATGCTCCTAATAAGTAGCATATATCTTGTTAAGAAAGGGAACTCAGGTTAAAGACCTGAGATGAAGCTTTTATTCTGCTAAAGGGATCTAGCTAGTCTATATTTAGTAAATGGTATTGAGCCCATGTCTCAGAAATTATAGGCAAGATGACTAAGAAGTCTGCTTGTCCCGGCACATGTGAGGTCACTGTGAACTGCAAACAAGGAAATGCGAGAGAAATTGTTTTAGACTGGAAAAGCTTCCTCAAGGGGACTAACTGGGTAAGCGGCTGATACTTTCTGGAAAATCAGGTGCAAACCCTTGTTACAGGTACAGCTGCAATTCAGAGGGCTGCAGGAATAATGCAGCTGTAGGAAAGTCAGTTCAACATATTATCAGCCAGAAAAGGCTAAATGAAATAAATGACCTCTGTCATATTTTTACAGTTTCCCTGAAGCACAGATGCAGATTATGGAGTGATGGCAAGGGTGCAGTTCCTATCAGGAGTGACTGTGTGTTTAGCTGTATTACAAACATACGGCAAAATAATGGCACACCCAAACCCACTACTGTTTCTGCCTCCTTTATCTAATGATAGAGGGAAGTCTTAAAATGCAATCTTGCCTGCACACCCATATTAAGATAACTGAAAACAATCATGTCTGATCTCATTCTTTGTAAGATTTCAGATCCTGAAGGATCAGATCAAAAGCCCAAACCCAAGCTCTCAGTCCTGTTCATGTGTGACAAGTTTGTTCGGAAATGTGCCAGAAGACGTGTAGCAAACAAGTCACTCTGATGCAGTGAAGGGGCCTTACTCAAAATTTCTGACTAACCCAGAAGAGCTTTTGTGTAGTGATAACTTTGGGTGTATTTGTGTAAATGCAGGAAAGAGAGCAAAACCTAAGAGTGAAGACCAGTGCCATATTACCTTGGACAGGTTCGTTTTGAGGGCAGTTAGGTGGTAAAATGACACACAAATGTGTAGACTGAAAGTACAGATATCACTTGCTTAAGTGTCTGCTTCAGCAGCAAAACAGTCCCATTTACTACTGGTGTTTTCAAATCTGTGTAAGGGAGCATCAGCATCAGTATTTTTACCTCACCCCTATGGGTTTGCCACTGCAGGAGGAGCTGTCAGGTGTCCTCTCCAAAAGGGTGGATGCACAGGGATTCTTTTGCTCAGGAAATCTGAAATCTGAATCTCAGTTTCATAGTTCCAAATGGAATGAAAACCCATTCAAGTCAAGCTGGATTTTCCCCTTGACTTACAAGCATTCTTTGAAGCTGAACCAGCTTGGGAAGACTTAAGGACATGGGGAAGAGTTGTGTGGAAATGATCGGTTTATGGATGTTTGTTCAGGAAATATCAATAACTCTTGTGACATCTCGATACTGGCTTTGAAAACAAAGAACAAAACTGAATTTATAACTGATAAAGAGAGGAACTGTTTAAAAACCCAGATGAGGTTTTATCCACATGGTCTTAGTCTTATTCAAAGATTCCAAGAAGCAAAAGCATGAGGTCAAGTAGCAGCTTGACCCCACTTTTTCTCCCGGACAGTGACAAATTGTAGGATGGAAGGAAAATTTCTTCAGGCACGTGCTGGCTTTTCCACAGCTCATCTGAAGTTTTACATTTAACTGGTTTTGATGAATGTGGCCTGAAGATGGGGTAGAGGATAATAATGTATGCTTCAGTGACTTTCCCATAACACAGCAACAACAAATGGGTAATAAAAGTGTCAGAGACACTGATGAAATGCAGACTATCCTGTTCCTTTGTTGTGTTTTTGTCCCTAAATATAACTCAATATTGTGGCCATGATCTTTGCTTAATGGTGACCTTCAAGCTTAAAAACAACCTGGACTTGGGGCTATATATACACACATGCACGCACACGGAAAGGCACTCTCCTTTCTGACAGAAAAACTAGCTGAGGTAAAAATCTATTTTTCTCAGAGGCTTTCTTCTTCAGAAATAATAAGAATAAAATATCAAACATTTTGGCTTTCCCAAGACATTTCTGGGAAGTCAGAAGTACTATTTTCCTGGCTTCTCCCTGAAGGAACTAGGGAATCACATCTTTAGCACAGACATCTCTACTCCCAAATGGTTCCCTAAGTATTTGTGTTGTTTGTTCTCAGTTATTCTTTTTTCCCCAATTTAAACCATAGTATACAGCTTGAATTAAGCAGTCCTTTCTCTTCTCATATTGCCTAGATAGTTAGCCTGCGTCAGAGATGGAATTATGAGAATTCAGGAACTTTTGGGTTCTCAAAGTGCCCCATCTCTCTCTGGTCCTTTTGATTCTCTTTCCTGTCCCTTGTTTTGTCCTCCCAGCCTTTTTCTCTGGTATACTTTAATCATTTCAAGATAAAAATCGATTAACAGTGTTGTGGAACAAAAGAAAAGTCTTTAGTGCTTTGACTAAGAATAATACTGAAGAGGCTTTTATTTCAAAGGCTAGAACATTACAAAAACTAAGGCAAAGCAAAAATATTTTTAGGAGGGAAAAAACAGAGTTTGCCAATGGAATGGCTCTCCTTCATCCTACAGGAAAAAAGAATGAAGTTTAAAATGACTTTTCCAATAATTTGGTGTTTAATATGATTTGGTACCAGGAAAAGAGCTGATGAATAATATCTAAAAAGGAAGATAAAGATTTGTTAACAAGTCTTTTCTTTGAGGCAAACAGTAGTCATCGCTGTAGGTCCATTATAAAAAGTACTGGCAAGATATGCTTGGGGACGGCTGATGGTACTTTAGCCTTTGACTTCCTTAAGGCTGGAATTTATCCCTGAAGGAAAGGGAAAAGATGAGAAAACCTTCTGTGTTGTGCAGCAAGTGCTTCTCAGCTCTGATCTGGCAGCTATTCCTTTGGGTAGGACAAGGCAAAGGTTGGAGCCAGTTCTGGCAGTACTCATGGCACAGATTCTGGGATTCTGACAGCATTCCCTAATATGAGATATTGTTTTGAAGGCTGAAGCACTCTAAGCTGCACAAATGAGCAAGTGAATAGATGGCAGAAAAAGAATACTCTATATTAGAGGCTCTGTAAGGAGGCTTTTTGTCTTTTGGCAGAAATGAAGCCTAATGATGGCAGCATTTTCAGATGCTGCTCTGAGATGTCAGTGAAACCACCCAGACAGCTTCTTGGCATCTCTGCTGGAACCTGGAAGCAACTGGTGGGCACAGCCTTTCTGTATTTTCTTTCCAGAAGGCTTAATTAACTCCAGCTGGATTTGTGGGAATCCTGAGGACTTTCTTTAGGGGTGCAACCTCTTGGAGCATAAAATCTCTTGCAAACACCTGGAGTTTCTGACAGCTGTATCATTATCTCACCTTTTTTGTGAAGCGAGGAATTAAAGAGAAATATTTTGTGTTGCATGTGTTTCTTCCATACACCACACTTTTAAGTCACTCTTATCCTGAAAACTTCTGCTACCTTTCCATGCTGTTATCCAGCACATTGCGTTTACTGGGCTTCAGCAAGTGCAAATACAGGTCTTATATGAATGGCAAATCAGTGTATTTTTGTGAAAAAGCTTTTGTACTGCTATTTCTACTCCCTGAGCTCACAGATGATTGTACTGGTTTTCTTACATCCCTGTGGAGGGATAGAGGCAGCATCCTTCTCCGTCTCTCAGCACTCATACTCACAGTGGTGTTAAAGTTCATAGTTTTGTTCAGAGGTCTCTCACTTGCATTCAGACGCTCAAAGTGTTCCAAACAGCAAACACCGCAGAAGCAGGGAAAGGAAAAGATGGACAGGGAGAAAGATATCTTGAAGTAAAACTTGCTATACTGAAGGCAGTAGGCTTGGCTTCAGGACTGGGGGACTGTACCCTGCAGCCCAGCAGAAACACCTGTTTTAATGGAGCACTGAAAGGCATTTGTTTTGTCCTTGCGTTTCGGCGTATGATCCAGTGAGATGAAGAGTGGATGTTTTCTGTCATTTTTATGCCTGTGTTCAGCTTCATTCATGGTGCCTACTTCAGCTTTAAAAACATAACCACAAGTTCTACTACAGGCTTACGAGTTTTATCGCCTGCAGGGTCAGCCAAATGGGAGTTTTCTATGTAATGAGACCATCTCGAGAGGTTGTCTTTCTCAACTCTAGTCTTCATCCAAGGCCTAGAGTTAAAAGTGTTATTTGAAGTCCTACTAAAAGCACATGCAAGCATGAGGCAGCGTTATCTTCAAACAGCTCCTATCTTGATCATGAGCCACATTTCCAGGCTTCTCCCTGGAGACACAGCAGGGCTTACAGTAAGCACTAGCTGTTACTTCATATCAGCTCTACAGTGTATTTCAGAGGGGGTTGTAAGGCCATGGTTCAGAGAGGTTCATAAGTCAAGAGGAAGTTGTGAATAAACATAAAAAGATGTAGTCAGTCTGCTTGAAGTGCAAAGTTCACTCCAGCTGGGCTTTAAGGTGGTTTTTGTATAGATCCAACAGAAATGTAAGTTCACATGAGTGCCTGGGCATGTTCCTAACAAGCTCTGGAGACCATGGATGAGTGGGACTACTCAGATCCAACAACCTGATTTGACCATATTTCTAACTCTGAAAATACTTTTTATGTGAATACAAAACTTTGTGCCCATTGAGATCCAGTGTAATTCTTAATTTTAGAAAGTAGATGAACAATTCGTGGACAAAGCAATGTGTGTACAACAGGAACTGGTAGGAAGCCTCAAAAGAAATAAAATATTATGGTCCTTTTTCCATGAAACCACATGATTTACATCATGACATCTGCTTCTAAATAACTGTCTGTTCTGTATGACTTCATTCTCCAGACACAAAAATACTTCAAGAAATAGCATTTTAGTGTTTTTTC
>JAOEHX010059894.1:0-11049 GCA_025448015.1 Bolborhynchus lineola
AGAGCTGCACCAGCTACCTAAAAGGAGAAAAATGACTGCTACTGCTGAACCCAGGACAGTTGGAATACTTGGAAATGTGCAGAGGAATTAAAGAATGAAGAATAAACCAACATCAGTTCATGTCAGTTTCTGCATTCCTTTCAGGTGACAGCCGCAATGAATTTTAAAGAGTCTCATAGTGTGTCCTGCAGTGAGATCCACCCTTCACATTTGCTCTATTTCTAGATTTTGCCTTTCCCAAATTTATATTATCTTAGGGTGAAATTTCTGTAAATGCTTCTCTTAAGAGGTTTTTTTTAAATTTTTTTTTTCTTTTGTGGGACATAAGTACCTCCTTTTTGGACCTGCGAACTGTACATATTGCCTTCCAAACTTCACAAATCATCTGACCATAAAGTTGACTTCAGCAATTGTCTTCTTTTTTTATTCACCCCAAAATGTAGAAACAGATTTTCAAGAATCTGAAAGGCTAAAAACTCTATACCCTGGCAAAGTACTTCATCGACCATTGCGCCAATATCAAATGTCTAAATTGCTTGCCATTGCCATCACTTATTTTAATGAAAACATTATTAACTTTTAAAGAAACAGTTTATAGACCAAAATTTGAGAATTACTGTTGTAGCAGAACAGTCTCAGGTTTGTATTAGTGTCTATATTTATTTCCATATGTCCATTAAGTGTGTTATATGCATAATGAACTTACGTGGAATAGCTTATTTGATTGATACTATATGACTGTCAAGTGACTTTTGTTAGAAACTGTATTTTACATAGGAAATGTAACAGCATGGTTTGAAAATCTGATCCCTTTTTCACAGGGACATGTTAATGATTTCTTACTTTGAAATAGAAGAATTCTGACTTCTAGAAGTAGTTCAGGTATCTATTTTAAAGAAATCATGACACATGGTATTACCCCAGCTGATGAATCTTTTCTGTTGAATATTCTCGTAGTGTGGACACTGATTCTTCCTATATGTAAGTACATGATGCTTTTAAATAAACAAGTGACATTAGTAAATTTTTTTCAGATTTTTAGGTTACAAAAAGTTTGTCAGCCTAAGAATTTTCTCAAAAAATAATAATTTCAGTGCAAAATTTTTCTCATTTCCTATGTGCTATTGTTTATAGGCTATAAGTTTAGAACCAGTATTGCTACTATGCTTGCTGGCATAGGCATTTGATTTACCTATTCCAAGACAAAATTTCTGCTGCTTTGGATGACCTGAATTTTATAAGCAAATGGAGCAAAAACAAGGCAGGTAAGCATCTACGGAAGTGTAAGTTAATAGTTATTTTTTCATAATATTCTTTTTCTAGTTGCCTTTGGCCCTAGTTCTGCAAATGTTTTCATATGTACTTAATTTTAAATCAGTTTTTTTACCCGTATCATAAAAAGATTACAAAGGAAACATGAATCTTCAAATGCTTGGGTCAGTTGGATTTCTGAAGCAAAAATAAGTACTTTAGTATATTTTTCAAAATGCAAAAAAAGAAAAAAAAAAGAAAAAAGATAGATGGAAATTGTATTCATTAATTTAATGGGGAAAGTTGATAATCTTAATAGAAACAGTCTGCTGCTGTGCTTCAGTTAGCACTGTTCTGCCATACTCTTTAAACTTGGAAGGAGGAGCTCAGGAAGGAAAGGTACCACCTGGTTGATAGACCAGGCCTTACAGGTCAGGGAAAGTGGTTCCCCTCTGCCTGGTTGTGATTCATCTCCAATACTTTGTCTAGTTTTGGAACCCCTTGTATGAAAGGGACAAGCTGGAGGGAGTCTATTAGAATGCCATTAAGATTATCAAGGGTCTGGAGCCTAAGTTGTGCCAAGAAAGGCTGTGGGAGATGAATTACTTAGCCTGGAGTAGGTGATGCTAGGTGGGAATCTTCTCAGCTATTTAATGGGTGGTGACAGAGAAGACAGAGACAGTCTCTTTTGAGGGATCCACAGCAAAACAGGAGGCAGTGCTCAAAGGTCGTAACAAAAGAAACTTTAATTGTTGAAACTAATGTCAGCTTTCCCGGCTGTATCGCATCCCAGCTTCTTGCCTGCCCACCTGGGAGACAGAAGAGTGGAGGGGGGAGGAAGCCTTGATACTATGCAAGCATTGTTCAGCAACTGCTAAAACAGTGTTGTGTAATAAAAACTGTTTTAGCTGTAAATCCAAAACACAGCACCATTTATAGACAGTTGTAAAGAAAATTACCTGTTTCCTGACCAAACCCAATACAGTGGGATAAATACTGCTGGGGCCCATTTTAACTACATCTCCTTATATTTGCAATCAACAAGTCTACGCTGAATAGCTTGATGAGCCATTTCTGTAGAATTCTGTATAGAACAAAGATTTTTAGTACCTGTGAATCCAGCAAGAGCTATCAATTTACAGCTGCATGTATCTGCTCTGTGGTTGAGCAGATACCTACAGTGCTAAACTTCTGAGCTGTTGCTCACACTAAAACAGGACTTCCTGACCTTTGTATAATCTACGGTTGTATTTCTACAGCCTGTGTTAATTACAGGAGATGACTTTTTGTTCTGGGATGCTAGATACTGTTTTTTATGTTTTGGGTTGTTTCAGATTCATACCTGTCAATGGCTGAAATTTACAGGAAACAAGGTAATGATACATAGGCAATCAGTTACAGCTCTGCAATAAAATGCAACCCTACAGATGATGATGTTTATTTTAGGAGAGCTGAGTTGTACTTTGAAGAAAATCAATTCTTGTTCGCCATGGATGATTATGCTAAAGTAAGTTCACTTTTCATATTGTTTCAATAGTGTAATAACTTTGTGCAACTTTAGTAAAAGTAAACTGTATTTGTATATATCTGGTAGTATCTTGGAGAACAGATATCCTTTCAAATAGATGACATTTAAAAAAAATCAATGCTATGGAAATAAAGAAATAATTTCTGTTATTCCTGGAGCTAATTCAAGAAATTATTGAACATCTACAAATTATCAGCCACAAATAATCTTGCATCACTACTTTTTTATTTCACATTAGTTAATGAAAATTACAATGGACATTAAAGGACAAAGGAACAAAAAAGAATATCAAAGAATAAAAATATATATTATTTTTATGCTTGGTTAGGAATTTTAATCAATAGAAGTAATAAAAATAAGGAATAACATAATGTACCTTTTTTTTTATTATAGTGTTTTCAGTATAACCCAAAAAGAACAGATGCACTTATGAAACATGGAATACATTTCTTTGACTATTCAGTTTTGACTACAGCTATTTGAGATTTTACAGCTGTGATCAATGAAGACCCCAGCAATGCTCAGGCAAGGCAGAATATATAGTTTGACAAAAATATTTGGATTTCAAGTGGATTATTAAAATCATATATAAAAACTGAATATGCATTAAACAATAATAAAGCAATTGCATCCAAAAGGTTGTCTAGCAGAAACAGAGTAAGAATTCTTGGCCATGATATTTATTGGGGAATTGTTATGTTGCTTTAATGATTTGGATGTGTCCCTAGATCTTAATCTAGCTAAGCACAGAACCATATGCGCAGATCCCACTGGAGTAACGCAAATATAGGGTCAGTTATATTTAAGGATGTGCATATGTGCTTTGCCCTAAAGAGATGGATTTAAATACATGCTCAAAGTGAAGAATGTCTTTAAAGATTACGTACTTACATTACATGCCTAATTTCCATTGGTTGCCTTGACACTTCTATTCTTAGCATTATGCTGAATTAACATTTTCTGCAAAAAAAAAAAATGAATTATGAATGAGAAACATATTTATGTTATAATGACAATTTTGAGGTTTGAATTGCAAAGAATGAAAAAAAAAAAAAAAAAATTCCCTACTAGAAAATGTGATTTCCCTACTAGAATATGTGAATATCATTCTTGCAAAGATTTACATCCTTTTTATATGGTATTCTGGATTCATGAAAATAGATGTAAAATAAAAGCAGATATTCAATACAAGATTACAATACCTGAATTTAGGGGTCAGCTTGCTGCATCCATGGGATGTAGTTGTCTGAGCAGCCATTACCACTGAGGACGCCAATCAGTACAGTCACTAGACACTATTAGACTGAATATAGACTCTTCCACAAAGTCTGGAGAGCTGTTTGGCTAAACAGCCAGTAAGTGTATATTTTGGAATTAATTGTATTGCTCTCATCTCCTTGGATTATGCTGAGTAGATCATTATAATCTGTAATGGAAAGTCAGACACCTAACATGTTGTAGTAATTTGTAAGCAGACACCTAAGTTCTGATGTATTATTTTGGAACTGATTCCCATGAAAATTGAATAGAAATGACTAGGAGAGAATTCCCCTATGTGTATCTTCTACCTGTAAGCTCATCTCCTTCATCACAGGGAGCAACAGACTCATTCAAAGTTTGCTTATGACATTAGATTCCTGTGCTACTAAAGTAATTTACAGATGCTCCTTAAAACTCTGACATAAAATCTTCAAGCAACATAAAGCTGCATTTGGCCTTCCAAAATCCAGTAGTTCATTGAGACTTACATGCTGGTGTATGGGTTGTGTGAATAGTCTAGTGAGTATGATTAGTGTCAGTGCTTTGTGTTTGTGTAGAGTCAAGCATGTGATTTAAATTCTTGAGGAACTGACTTTACTGTGTTAGACTGAAAAAGGAATAGTATATATTTTGCATGAGAATTCTGCAATTTGGATAAGACCTAGTTAATAAGTGAAAACTCTATTTAGTAATAAGAAAATGTTGTATATATTATGTTTTGCATTGACAAAATAACTTTACAGCCATTGCTGTCTATTAATTTTTTTTCACCCATGCTTGTGAGTTCTTTTGTTTAAATATATTGCTGATTTTTTTCCTGAAATAGAGGGAAGAATAGTGTAAAATAGTAGGATCTTATTTTGCAAACTCGTCTGTTTGAAAGGAATATTGAAGAACAGAGCTGGTGTTTTCAGAAAGCTTTAATAGTAATGAGGGCAGTTTAATATTTCTCTTTTACATCAGATTTTTACATCTGCTGCAATAGACTATGGAACCTAGAGAGAGTTTCATTCAATTCTGTCATGTCCAAAGTTGATACAAGATTCTATTATATTAAACTTATTTTTGCAAGTGCAGGGATCTGCCTGTATGGTATAGATGTTCCTTCAGACTTGCTTTATTAAATTCAAAAATAAAATTGAATGTTTATTATATTTTCCAACATTTTTCCGAAGTAATTACTTCAAGGTTGCATGACAAAAACAATGGAAGAACTCTTGATATTAAGTTGACATAACCTGTTAATATTATAAATAATAGTCTATGACTTCACACTATAACTTCATTCTGTAGGTTAATTTTTTAAGGGAATTATATTTAAAAAGAAACTTTTCAAAGAAGCTTTTCTTTCTTATTAGGCTGTATTGAGGAAGAGCATATTCTGAGCAGCAGTAGTATAGAAGTGCAATACGAGACTTGGCAGCTGCAGTTCATTTAGACCCTTCTTGTTGACTAGCATTCTACCATAGAGGTTGCATACTCAGACAGATTGATCCAAAAGGAGCTGTGTAGGACTTCAGTGTTTCTGGTATTACTTGTTTATTTTAATGATGTGTATGCTTATCATTAAAAGGAGGAATGACCTTTCACCAGTGATTGCTATACTGCAATATAACACAGATATGTCATGTTGCAAATATTGAAATGTGTGGTTGTAATTTAGTGTTTGGTAATAACTTGTTCCTTTTCATTTCTCATAAAATCATAGTATGGTTAGGGTTGAAAGGGACCTCAAAGATCACGTTGCAACTCCCTTGTGACAGCAGGGACATCTTCCCCTAGGCCCGGTTTCTCAAAGCCCTGTACAGCCAGGCATTAAACGCTGCCAAGAATGGGGCACTCACAACTTCTGTGAAACTTCTTTGTCTATTAACTTTGCTATTAAACATTGACTCTTGCTGCTGTTGTTTCTCTTCAGTTATTTTGCCTCTGCTTCCTAAGCTTTTGTGCTTCACTTTTAACAATTTGAGTGGGTGTAACAGAATTATAAATATGTGTTGAAAGTTAAACAACTTCTGCTATGATCTGTCATGTTATTGTTTGACTATGATATTTTATAAAAGACTAAGAAAACTAAAATAAAAAATAATGTGCAAATAAGTTGTTTGGAGTAACTGAAATACATGTGAATTTCTGAACACTTTTTTATTCTCCCTCTTACACAGTCCTCATCAGTGATACTCAGCAAAACTTCTGTTCTTCATCGTGGAATTGTTTACTCAGAACAGTGTCAATGGTCACTGGCAGTCTGTGATTTTGAAAGTGTTGTAGCTTTGGACAGGTGATTGGACTTAACGAATTTTCAATATATACTGTTGATATTCTGATTACCTGGGGGCATGAAGGTATTAATAAAGAAAAATAGAATCAGAACTGTTATTCAGCAAATAGACTGGAATTAAGCCACACAAACCCATAATGTTTTCTTTCAATATCTTTTGTCTCACTTACTAAAGTCTGAGTATAATAAAAATAATTATTAATGTATTTCAAAATTGAATTTTACTTTGCCTTACATGGCAACTTGTGCTAGCATCAAGCCAAGTGGAGTGACAGAAAATAAAGGAGCAGGCTAGAAGGAAATCGCTTAAAATCTGTCAGTCTTTTAAAACTTCTGTGTGTTTTTAGTGTTGCAAAACTCAGTATTTCTCTGTGTATTTAAGTGTATACAAACTTACCAGCTAGCTCTATTTCTATGCCAGCTTCCATGACAGAGGCTTGTCATAATTTCTTCAAAACTCACATTTGGACTACTGTTTTTGGTGACCAGAAAGCCTCTAGTGTCCAGCCAAACATCACAAGCTACTGATATTATGTTTTTGATCATCTGTCTCTTCTGCTGCCAATTAAAATTCTGTAGCTCAGCACGATCACAAAATAGATGTGTGGAAAATGTCATAAAGCAGATAAAGACTGTATAAGTTATGGTTAATACAATGACATATTTCATGCAATAGCAAAGGGAAAAAATTTCTGGTTTCAGCTCTGTCACCTTTGTTTACCTGAATATTGGTTTGATATTGTTGCATCTCAATCGATGCCATGAAGCTATTCAACAGTTTACTAATGTCATCAAAATAGATCCTCTCAATGTGCAGGCCTATGTAGACAAAGCACAAGCATATCACAAGGTAATACATTCCTTTTGCTTCTGTTTGTCACTTAAAGTAGCTTTATTTATATTTATGGCTGTATTTTAGTACCTATGCCTTAGTGTTACACAGATGTTAGAACCTGCTTATAGCTATAGTTTCAAATAGTCCTCAATACCATAATAGAATCACATACATTGCAGTTGTGAAATATTGTTGGCATGTAATGCAATGACAAAAAATATTTCAAGTGTCATTTTCATATTTTCTAAATCCATGTACACATAATCTTAACTGTAATAATTTTTTTTAATATATTTTCTAACTATTTAAAAAAATGTATTATTTAAATATCTCCTCCACCCAATTTTGAAGTACGTTTTCTAAACAGAATTTTCTTGAGAATACTATTTTTTCAGGAAACTCAAATTTTCAGTTTTTTAATTTAATGTAAACCAGCATGTATTCTACTTCTGCATAGGATTTGAGAATATTTTCTGTCAGCAGTTGTTTTTTTGGGATGCTCTCAGGAGTACCCGGAATGGAGTATTCAGTGTGACCTGATTTCTGTAGATTTCATTTGCAGAAACCAAATAACTGTTGTTTCATAGTGCTTAATCTGTTTTCAAAATGTTTTGAGAAATTGCTTGCACTGTTCATTTTCTTCCACAGCTAAAGGAAATGGCTTTAAACTCAGAGTCCATCTGTGTGGATTGATTTTTTTTTTTGTTGTAGTGTGTGAACTTGTGCCTGATAGTCCATATTGGAGGCCGTCCACTAATGCTCAGGTTGATTTGTAGGGTTTTTCATTGTTTTGGGATATTTTTGTCTTTTTATTTATTTTTAAAATTTCAATGTAAAGCAGTGAAATAAAAAATGCAGTAAGCAGATGCATTTCATCAATGCTGTTCTCCAATGAGATTTTGAGTTAGCGCTATCCCAGTTGGATGGATCAGTCTTTGGAATCATTATTCTAATGACCTCCTTTCTCCTCAGCATCTGAAGCACACTGAATGGGACCACATGCACAGGCACCTGAAAAATAAATGCAAAGTCACTACAGCAGTGAAGATTCATCAGGACATGCGTGAATGACCTAATCTCATTCCCAAAAGTCCAAACTTTTCTTAAGATTTTGGAAAAGTAAAGAAACTGTCTTGAGTTTGGATCTGCCTTGTGGAAGAGTATGGAAATATGTAGGGTAAATGTTTCAGGCCTTTATCAAAAACATGCTGAGCTCCTTTACAGAGACCATACATGCCTTGTGAGTTGCTACCATGAGGGCATTACATCCTTCAGAACCACATTTACAGTAATAATTGTGCCTGAAAATTGTATTCATATCAGCAATTAAATTGCTGTATTTTTCTTTATGAATTACAGATACATAATTTTTCAAATGCTTTGAAGGATATAAACAGAGCCATTCATCTTTATCTGAATAAATCACAACTTTGCATATTAAGGTAGGGAAGCAATTACTTGAGAACTTCACAGAGGTCTCACTTTAAAAAAAAAAGAATCTATTTGGAATGCTGTTGGTGGATACTCTGGTATTATTTGAAACCTGTTCTGAATGGGTTTTAAAAACTGTAGTATTTTCGTAGTGCTTTCAAACCTGAAGAACTTTATCTGCATAATGCCACACAAGTATTGTAATTGTTATCTTGGAGGGAGGAATCATATTTCACATACAGGGTTCTGATCTTTGAGACACATATAGTTTCTTGGGGAAAGGAAGTAAATAGCCACGACAAAAAAGCAAATCTGAACTTTTAAAAATATAATAATTTTCAATGTTTTCCCTGAGTGGATGGGTCCTTCACTGTTTTGTCTGCAGAATCCACATAATGCAAAGAATGTGAAGGATTGAGTTCAGGCCAGTTCAGATTTGAACTATTCTTCCTCATCTTCATCTCAGTGAGTAGTGATTTTTACCAAGGTAAAAATAAATTACTAGACAAAGCTGTTTCCTTCCCTGAAAAGGTAAGAACTAAGGAGGAAACACTAGGATATTATCATCTGCATTAGGAGAATTAGTTACTATGTTCCAGTCAACAATACTGTATTTTTCCAATTATAAGAGTGGGTTTGCTCAGCTTGTCTTTCAGAATGTGGCTAGCATGACCGCTTATAGAGATGCCAATACAAGAAAAGGCAAAAAAGTGTCCTTGAAAACAGAATGTATCAATCAGCTGTCAGTCTGTAGTGGATTTTAGAAATAGTATTAAGACTACTGTTGCAGTTCTTGAGATTTTAAGGATTACTGTATGTGGAATACAAAGAAAAGGAATTTTTTAACTCCTACAGTTTGAAGAGAGGTAAGCATATAATTCCTTGGTACTGTGATGTGAGAGAAAAAATTAAAAATTGGACAGCTATTTTTGGTTAAAAACAAAAAAAAAAAAAAAAAAAAGAAAGAAAAGCCTTCAAATATTTCTTATTGGAAGGCATTAATTTTCCCTTTTATCTCTTTATACTAGTGAAAACTTATTTCACTAGCATTTGTACTTTGAAAGAAATGCCCGGAAATAGTTTTACTAATTACATCCAACAAATATTTCGTTACAGGGGACAGTATTTAATGGAGTTGAAGAAATATCAGATGGCAAGTTTATGTATTCATGAACTTGCAGAAATGCATGAAGGTAACATCAATTTCCATCCATTTTCCTAGATAGCTGCCAACCATGGCAGTTCTTTTACAAGGACTTGTCAAAAAACAAAGTTCAGGCATGTAGATAGGTTAGTTACCATGGATCAGCTAAAATATAGGAACTTATTATCTACAGTATTTTTTTGCATGTCTGAAGCCTTTGAAATGTAATAGTGGTGCCTGTGTTATCACCTGTGATTTGAGAATTGCCTTTATCTTTTGAACTCTTGTTTTTTATTTGTTACTTTCAAAATCAGTAATTTCTGCTTTAAAGAAATATTGAGTAAGGATTCTGTTCTGTACTTATGTACAGTCTTTTCTAACAAAATATCACATATCTTTAGAACTAAACCTTCCCAATGCACTTGAACAGTAAAAATGTTGCAGTATAGTAATTTCTTGTTATGTGCTGGGCATAAAATGTTAGTGTTCAGTGTGTCCTGAAGCTATTGGTGAATCCATATGAATAGCCATACTGTATGAGATTAATTTCCTTTCTCTGTTAGTAACCAAGAGGGGATACACAGGGCACAATAATATAAAACCAAAACAGACATATGGTAATACTTCCACAGAGCAAAGCCTTCTTAGATGGGGGGAAAGGAAGGTAAATATTTGCAGATGTTTAGCAATCAAACTGTGCCTGTTGATAAATAGCTGTTCAACTTCAAACTTTTGTAGAAATTTAGTTTACATTTGCTGTCTTATGGATGTTAAAACAAGCTTTGATACTCCAGATATTTTAATAGCATTTAAAAGTGTCATTTAAAGGTATTTTATACTGGAAAACATATGATGTAAAAGAAATCATTGTTTTTTTCACGATGGTTTCTTTCCAGAATCCTTTGCATCTCAGCATATTTGAAAAGCACTTATTCAGTCATTTTGTTAAAATCACAAGAAGGCCATAGAGTGCTTACTTGAAGCTACTGCTACTCAACCTGAGCCTTAAGTGTTTGTTGTTTTAGGAAAAATACAAATGAAAGCCAAGAAAACTGTGGTTAGAAAAGTTTATGTATATGCCAAGCAACAGAACTTCTTTCTTTCTGTGTTATTTTAATATTTTATGAAATGTGCTTGTATTCAAATAAAATTTCAGAGATTCTAATTGATTAAATTAGAAGATCTGAGTAAGAATTTTCAACAACAGCAGCATGCATCAAAAGAAGCATGACCAGCAGGTTGAGGGAGGTGATCCTGCCCCTCTACTCTGTTCTTGTGAGACCTCACTTGGAGTACTGTGTACAGTTCTGGTGTCCTCA
>JAOEHX010059898.1:0-17166 GCA_025448015.1 Bolborhynchus lineola
TGAGATCTCACATTCCACCTTCCATACTCCTGCATAGAGGTCCCACAGCCCCCAAATTCTGGGTTGAACACAACTCAGATTAATGCTGTAGGCTGTTTCCAAGTTACACCTGCACTGACAGCAATAAAACACGAGGCTGGCTCTGCAGCCAGTTTTCACAAAACTAGTAGACATGAGTATCTTGAATTCTGCCAGTCTGTAAAGGTTGCTCCAGAACTACTGGGAGGGCAAAGTGGGATGGAAGGCTTTTCTGAGAAACTGGGCTAAAACCATCAAGCTACGATTAAAACTACCATTTGACATGAGCCTCTAAAGGTATATTGAAGATCATACTTAAAATACACCTTACTTTTAAAATTAAACCTCTAAGGCCTTCCTTTGACTTTCACAAAGACTGTATGGGAGTGAAGTTAACAGGAACACAGCCGTATGGCTGCAACCGTCTTTCCATTTATGCATGCACTTACATTGCTACCCTTGTCATCAGAGAATTTAGAAACATATTAAGACAAAAAACTTGCCATAATACTACAGGCAGCTTGATAGCCCAGTTTGTCTGTGCATATATATCTTTTGAAGATTCCAGTAGTTTTGTATAGTCTAGCCTGAACCAAACAAAAAATCCCACCCACCCACACTATCACAGCCTTCACTGCTACTGTCTGCAAGATCTACTTTTAAATGTATTTTGGTTGCACTTTTGATTGCAAATTAGACCTAGTTGATCATTCACTGTTGCTTGAAGAGCTCAGGAGTATCATTCTGCCTATTTCAGAACTTCCCTTCAGTTACAGCAGAAAATTTTTCAAAACAGCTCAAAGAGATTTGTTACAGCACCATCCAATTTCCCTAACTTCTGTAAGGGCTCATCTTTCACCAAAGCTGCAGACAACATGGTATTAAATCTGTAGTTCTACAGCATTGTCTGCCACTTTAAGCTTTTGCTATGAGCATTTTAATAACCCAGAATTAGAAATACTAGGTAACCTGCCACAGTTGATTTACTACAGACACTCCAATACTTGTTTACAACAAAAAATGGAATTAATTGCAATTTGTACTTTCAGTGAATCTGCTGACTGAAAGCAAGATAACAATTGCAGCCTGCCCTTTTCTCTAGTACTCTTTACTTTAGAAGAGCAGAAACAATCTGTATTCTGGGAGGAAAACACTTGGAGGCAGAACTCCAAGGGAATTGCCAGCTGCCAATAAGATAAATATGCAGTCATGGGAAGTGAGTATTCATTCCCCCAGCAGATATGGCACAACGTAGGCATCTAGCAAGAAGGCAGAGGCCAACTACCAACAGCTGCTGCAATTACTGCTCTGACACTTCTGTATTCACTTGAAACATGTTTGCAACCACCTTCTGCGACAACAGATTCAGTTTCACATTCAAGTACTGCTGAAAAATGATGAGTGGTCCATGACTATTATTCCCAATCTCTCAATAGAAGGTATTACTAACTTCATTTATATCAGAATTTGGAAATATATTTGACTAGCATTCTTAAAGGCAGGGGGGTAGCACCAACATATCATACCTAATCTTTGTAACAATGAACTAGGAATTCCAGTAAGCATGAACTGTTTATAAATGCTTTCTCCTGCACCAGAAGAGCCCTCCTGTATTACTCAAAAACAACATTTCAATGCCTAGAAATTTAGAAACACATGCTACCCATGTGACATTTGCTATGGATTGTTTAAAAGAGATTCTGATGTACTGAGAGGAGAGAGCAATGCTTTCTGAACCTTTCTGCAGAAACCTTGTAATCTCTGCAGGTTTACAGCAGCACTGTACCAAAACAGCTTAGTAAACAGTAAGGCTTAAAATGAAGATACATTGCTTGTGAAAGTTCAGGGAAGACAATGCACATCCTCTATCTCTTGTGTACAAAATAATGGGATTGTGCACTATAGGCTCTCAGAAGAAAAACATTAAAGTGGTTTATAGGATATATGAAGTTCCCCTTTTTAATTATTATTTTTCTAGCTGTATTTTTTAGTTTTCTCCAAATTATTTTTTCAATACTAAGTGCATTCTTTTGCAGTTACTGGTGATTTATACACTATTCCATGAATCACTTAAGAAGTTCTAGACTACAGATGCAAATTTAACTTTTCAAGCATCACTTAACAAAGCTGTCCTCTTCAGGTATTAATCACGCTACTACACCAGTGAATCTATGGCTAACTCCGTACTTTTCCAAATGCCAAAGAGCTTAAAAATACCTGATGAAATATCTCCAGAATTTGGGGAAAATAGTGGAAAACCTAAACACTAAAGCACCCTAAATTCTTCAGTATTTTACTTCCTACTCTTGGCTCTGTCAGTTAAAACCAACAGTCAGCACTGCAGTTAGCTGAAGGTCTCAGATGAGGAGCTTTTCTCCCCCAGAATACTCTGGGCAAGAGAATAGGGGAATGGACGACAGCAAAGCTCAAGGATTTAATCAATCAGAAATCTAAAAATAAACCCTAAGGGTTAGCACCCATCCCATTAACAGAGCAAAGAACCTCATGCTAGCCTGCTTTTCTGCCAGTCTTCATCTTTGGCTTTGAATGGCTCTCCAACACCTCCATTCCCACTATCCTACTATCGAGTTAAACTTAGCTCTTTTAATTTTTGTTTCTACGTCTTTTGCACTTACCCACCTTTGTAACCAATACCATGGTGCTTATCAAGCAGACTCATCTCGTTTCATGGCAACTGTGCCAGAAACGCGCCATACACAAAATGTTAATTTATATCAAAGACCAAACATTCTTCTTCAACTTGCAGTTTAAGCTCTTAGGAACCTCTTCACTTTGATTTATTAGTATTTTCCCTTTCAGTATCTCTATCAGCAAAACTACAGTCACATACAAGTACTTTAAGGCCTGGTTGGACAGGACTTTGAGCAACCTGGTGTAATGGAAGTTGTCTCTACTCTGTAGCAGGGGCGCTGGGAACTAGATGGTCTTTAAGGGCTCTTCCAACTCAAACCACATTATGATTCTTATTCTTTCTTGCACTTCAGACTGAGTATCTTGTCTTCAATAAGTATCTTTTAATCTCCCTCTGTCACCTTCCAACGTCCAGCATTATAACAGATGGCAAGGCAAGAGGAACACAGTCAAGCCAGAAACATACAATTAAGTGATTCAAAGCCACCAATGTCCACATCGAGGCATACTAGAAGATTTCAGTTAACTGCTACTTTTGCTTACCGTTCTTCTTTCATTCATTCTCAACATCCTCACACCACAGCATCCCTTCCAGCACCCAGGAGCTCGCAGCCCAAGACAAACGCCAGCAGCGGCGGCGCCGGTGCTACTAAGAAGGGGACAGCCGATCCCGCCGGGCGCTTCACTGTACCCCTCCATCCTGTTTCACCTGCAACTGACGGTACCGCTGCCAGCCCCGAGGCTGGCTCCAGCGCGGTTTTGACAGCCCTCACGAAGCGGCAGTACCGACAAAGGCAGCCAGGTAAGCCCCGCCTGCGCCTTCAGGTTTGCAAACCTGCGCTCAGGTTTGCTTGCTTTCAGCTGGTGCTCATCGGGGACCGCCGGAGTGGCAAACGGGCGTACCGACGGCCCCCTATCACCTGCACGGGCCAGACCCCGCCTCGGTGACTCCCCTCCCAGCGCCGCGCCCATCCGGTACCCCGAGCGGGCGTGGGCCGAGGAAGAGGCGCACTCCGAGACCCGGCCCGGGCCGGCGCCCTCAGCCCCAGCCGCTCCAACGGCTGCAACCAACGAGCCGCGGAGGTGCGAACCACAGGTGAGGGCCCGGTAGGCTCCGGGAGGGCGCGCCCCACGCTGTGCGGCCACCTCCGAGACCCCTCCACAGCTCCCGCCTCCCCGCTCCGCGGGCGCTCCCAGCCCCGCAGGGGGCAACCCTCCTCCCGCCGCGGGCTGCCGGTGGCGAGGCGCGGCGCGGCGCTTACTCTGGGTGTCGGAGAGGGAGATCATAGTGGCGGCAGGACCGGGAGCGGGGCACTGAAGCGGCGGCGGCGGCCACGTCTTCCGGAAACACGCAGCCCCCTTCGCCTCGCCGCCGGCTGAAAGGGGGCCGCCGATTGGAAGAGCCGGCACCAATCAATACCCGCGTTGTTCGCGCGGCGCGCCGTCGCTACGCCCGCCTCGCTGCTGTCGTCGCCTCGGTCGGAAGCCTTTGAGGCGCCGGCGCGGATTGGCGGAGAGGGGACGCACGTGGCCACCCTTGCGCCAGCCCCCTCCTGGCGATTGGCTGGAGGGAGGCCGGCAGGGCCTGCGCGCCGGCGGTACAGGTGCGAGCTGGGGGCCGCCGCGCGGGGCCGGGGAGGGTGGGCCGCCCCCTGCACCTGCGTGGTGGCCGCAGAGCCGGGGTGGTTCGGGTTCGAAAGGACCTGGAGGTCATCCGGTTTCAGCCCCCTGCCGTGGGCAGAGACGCCTTTCACGAGACCAGGTTGTTCAAAGCCCCGTCCAGCCTGGCCCTGAGCACTGCCAGGGGTGGGGCAGCCGCAGCTTCTCTGGGCACCCTGTGGCAGTGCCTCAACACCCTCACAGGGAAGAGTTCTCTATAGCTAATATGAACTTCCCCTCTTTAAGTTTAAACCCATTGCCCCTTGTCCTATCTCGGTAGTCCCTGATGAAGAGACCTTTCTCCACATTTCTTCTAGGCCCTCTTTAGGTACTGGAAGGTTGCTCTAAAGTCTCCCCTGAGCCCTCCCCAGGCTGAACAGCCCCAGCCTTCTCAGCCTGTCTTCCTATGGAAGGTGCTCCAGCTCCTTATTGTCCTTGTGCCCTCCTCTGGATACCTCTGGTTAAACTACTGCTAAGGTGACACACGTTGCTCGTGAAAGTGTTGTTGGGGCTTTTTTCCCCCCGAAGTTATGATTCCTTGGTTTCGTAATGATCTGTTAATGTCACTTCTTAGAATAGTACCGAAGAGGTCTGTCTATTTTGGATTCTGAGCAGAAGATGTTGTGAGAAACCTTCCAGTGCTGGGACACTGATTTAAGTCTGTCCAGGGTGGAAAGGGACGCTGGTTACTAACCTGCCTGGTTTAGGCATAGCCATTACATATCTTCTTAGAGGTCTCTTTTCCCCCCACTGATGGGATATTACGAAAAAGGCCGTAATGAGATGAGTTCACAGGAATTCAGCTGGTTTTTACAGAGGGGTAAAACTCTTGGATGGACAAGGTACTTCCACTTGCCTGTTGTCCACTATGGTTTATAAGCAATGTGTTGGTTTTTATTCAGTTTCTTAGGAGCTGCATTTTTGAGGAATCAAATGGTAACTGAGGGCCTTTGTTGGCAGTGGTGTTACAGAATTAATTATAAGGTACACTGCACTACTTCTTCCAGAGACAGAAGCCAAACTAAAGACTCGTAGAACTTCAGCAGCACATAGGGAAACTTTCATAGGTAATTTTCATTCTCTTCACACTCCTTGGATAAGAAAATGGATTATTTCTTCCTTTGTGTTTACTGGAAGTGTATTGGATTTGAAGTGTGTCTGTGCCACACATACTGCTTTTTCTGGAGTGTCCCTGCTCGCTCTGTACTTTGGGGAGACTGATATTTACAAATACATTTGTGCAGGTGACAGGTGGTATGAAGGCGGAATCGAGTAACTTGAGTTATGTGACCTGGACATCGCTGAGTTGTGTTATACAACAATCATCTTTCTGAAGTGTGGGCCTTTAACTTATAATTGAAAATAACCTCTTCTGGCAAAGTCAGTGTTTTATTCACGCATTCTTTTTTATATACATTTTTTCCTTATTTATTGGAATGCAGTAAAATATTTATTATAGTATTATCTGCTTATAGTGACAGTCAGCTGAATTTATTCCCTTTCGCTCTTCCTCAGATATGGCTCCCATGTATATAATAAATAGTTCAGAATTCAGCAAGAGTGAGAGAATATAAAGTTTCTTGGGTTTTGTAGTGTTAGCATATAATATGAAAAAGAACATTGCTCAAAAAATGAATTGTAAGTCTTTGAAGAGACAAAAAAGCCCTGCAGTATGTCAGAAGTAGGTGAGTGACTGGTCTGTATTACACAATGCCTCATGCAGAAAATATATGACTTGGTCAAAATTAACTTGGTTTCATTTAGCCTGTAGCCTGAGGAATTGATTGTGAGTTGGTATCTGTCCCTTTCACAGCAGCAAAAAAGCATGTTTTCATCTAGTTGGGCATATTTATATAGGGAGATTAAGGAACTAGTGCTGAAACTATTGTGTTAACACCTTGTCTATTAATGAAAAATATCGTAGTAAATTTCTTTGAAGTTTAGAAGAATTACTCATGGAATAACTTTTTTTTATTATTTTTAGTGATAGTTGTTCAGTTCAGTAAAGTCTCATAAGGATAACAACGTTCTCCAACCTCCAAAGATGGCAGCTGTTGAAGGTAATCCAAAATTAGTATTCAATATGTTTATTTTGCTATACTTCAGCTAACAGACACAATCACCTGATGTTGTTGCTATTTATATGAATTTAATGTATGCAGAAAGGAGTGTGTGGAGTCTACGCTATTGTATTTCAGATTTAAAGAAAAAGTTCTTTTACTGGATAACTTTTTATTGCTTAGATAAAAAGTAAAACAAAAGTAGGTTTGTCAAGGAAACTACTTGGTTTTCAATAATTTGAAGAGATTATTAATATTTTAAGATACTTTCAGCTTTTTCCTGCTGTGCAGTAGCAGGCATTTAAGAAGACAAATATCCCCATTTTTTGCCATTTGTAATGAGGATATCCTTTTCTATATCGTACATTTCTGCTTCTATTATCCAAGCACATTATCATATCTGCTGTGCTTGGGCAAAAATGTTGTATTTTGTGGGGAGGAAAATGTTTCTTCTTATGCTTTTCTGACCTGGCTCTGAAATAGTGGCACCTGCTTGGCATACTGTGGTATGTGTTAATTCTTTTAAATCCTGGGGATTGGATTCTAGAACACAGTCCATAATTCACGTAGATGCATATTAGGATGTAAAGAGGTAAATTCCCACCGAAGATTCACTTGTGTAACCCAAGCTTTTGGAGAATATTTGCCTCAGGTTTTTCAGATGTGAAGAAGGACTTGCATCTGAAAAAACATTCGTCCTCTGTGTCCAAACCTTGACATTCAGCAGATTCTCTGGTACTTCATAGGAGGGAGATCTGAGTGCATAAAATGTAGTTTTTTGCTAAGATCACTATTTCTGCCTTCAGAAAACCTTTACTTGCTGAGGTCCATGGTGCTTCTCACATGTAAATGCTTTCTATTAAATATCTTCTAAATGTTTTCACCTTGGAAGTGGCTGGGGTACTCATCTTCATTGTAGTACAGCTTTAATACCAGGGCTTATGCAATGTGCTTTTCACTGCTTAACATGCATCTGCAGAAAAGAAAATAATTACAAGTGTTTCTCTGGAGAGGCACTGCTTTTGGGAAAGTGGACTGTAATACATTTTTTCTCTATTTACCAATGCAGGCAATGACAGTCTTGCGTATCTCTAATACGCTATATTGGAGATGGCAACTTACAACATAGCTGTGTATATATGACCTACCTATATAGGAAATACGTTGTTAAGTCTTGCTAAGTATTTTTACGTGGCATATGCAATATTAGATGCTATAATCTCAGCAGTGGACCTGTCAGGCTTTCTTGTTTCTCTAGATGTATTTGGTTTGGTTTTAATTTTTATTTCAATCAACAAGTCAAATAAAATATCATTTAAAACTGGGATTAACATGTTACTGTAGTCTCTATGCTGCCTTTAACTTGCTTTTCCCTTCAGTGCTGGAGGAGGTACTGGTTTCAATTGAAAATGAGCTGCAAGCAGTGGAGATGCAAATTCAGGAGCTTGTAGATAAACAGCAGGAACTCATCGAAAAGAAGATGAGAATAAAGAGTCTGATAAAGCAGTCCTCGGGAGACTTGGAGGCAGGTGGAAGTAAAGACAATGAAACCTCAGCCGAGGCATGGAACAAAAAAGGTTTGCAGAGACAAATTCAAATATTCTAATATAGGAGTAAACTAATTCAGTAGGGAAAAAATGTGTTCATACAGAATTTTGTTTGGGTAATGGTATTATCCTATTTAATTTTGTTCAGCTGGGTAACCTGCCATCTTAATTACACAGGGTAATGTTTCTATGTAACTCCCTGGATATTCCTAAATATTCATCTGAGTTCTTCTGGGCAGAATTATCATAAGAATGGCCTGTTATAACTACTTTTATTCTTTTATTGTTGCAAAGTCACAACTTGATTGGATTTGCTGTAAGAATCCCAGCATAAATTTGGATATCCTGAAATACTTATATTTCCTCTTTATGTTCTAAGAATAATTACTCTGGATCTTTTCAGAATTTTATAATAACAGTTTTGCTCTATCAAAGTTGCTTCTTGCTTCTTTTTGTTTCTTGCTTGAGTGGGTAGGACATTGGTTGTGTTTGCCATGGGTCATGTAGCTTCACTGTGTTACCAAATGAATGCAAATTAGATGAATGCTCTCTGCCAAAAGTAATGTAGAATACATTAGTATGGTAGAGTTTGTCCAAGTGGCAAGTGCCTCGTGGTGATCTCAGGGCTCCTGTTCTTTTGGAAGTGGTGTCTTTCAAGTTAAACATTAACTGAACTCCTGGATAATTGGTGAGTCTTGACTATGTTATGCCTAACCAAATTAAATTCAGTTCCTTTTACTATTCTTTCCTCTCTTTTATTTCACTTGCAATTTGGAAACACATTGTTAGCTTCTGCCTCTATCTATTGTGTGTATTCTCTTTCTTTTTCTTTTTTAAAAATTAAATTAATTTTCTAGTCTAATCCATATTTGTCCATGCTTGAGAAAAGTGTTCTGCGTATGTAAGAATTCTGACACTTTCCAATTGCAGATTAATGCTATTGAACAAATCAATTTGTTTTGGATAGCTTTGTGCCTAAATCTCTCCTCCTATGCTTTGAAAACTCACTTCTTTGCAATCAGATGCTGTGTACATGATGAATAAGAGCTGTTGCTAAATTTGGTCCCAGTATAAAGCTGAGTGAAGTCAGTGGGAGGCTTTTCTTGGTTCTAGAGAGCCTTGGATCTCAGCTGTGCTCTTTGGAACCTCAGGCCCCAGAGTTAATGCTTATGCTGCACATGGTGTAGCCTGGATTTTCCACGGTTCTTCTGCATTTTAATTCTAATAATGTGAAAATGGTTAATAATTTTGTTGATGCATCATTTAAGTTTTTACAGTATTACCTCTCTAAATGAAGCAGTCTTTAGTGAAGAAAAGAATGTTTGGGTCATTATTTTGTGGATGATTAAGCTTCTTCTTCCCCCCTTTTAAAAGAAATGCTTATTATCACTGAAATATATGGAAAAATGGTAGCCCTGCTTTCAATATGCTATTTGTATTCACTGCATTTGTGTAAAGGAGACATTCAGGGAACTGTTGCACATCTCAGTCTCTGGTTTTATTTATTTTCAGGGTGGGCTTCTAATTTCCATTTAATTGTGGGCTAAACAGTTAACTTGATCATTAGCACTTTGAAGTGCTTCGTCTGCTTGTGCGTGTTTAACACTAGTTCATACTTAAGTGCAATGAGAACGTTTAATCTGGAGGTGGATTGTGTTTACATTTCATAGAGTTTTCAAAGGTCCACCTTAGAAACTGGTATATACAGATTCAGGTTGTGTGTGGCTTTTTGTGTACCATTATTGAATCTTTGAACACCTTTCCAGATCTAAAATTGTGTTGCTTCCAGATATAGTTATTGTATATGTAAATTGCTCTTTCTTGTTGTATTTTAACTTGTTATGGAACGTTTTGCATTTTTTTTTTCCCTTAACAGATTTTCCATGGTATGAGAAGCTGAACACAGCATTGCAGAGCAAATTTAAACTCCAGAATTTTAGGTCCTTGCAACTTGAAACAGTAAATGCTTCAATGGCAGGAAAGGATATATTTCTTGTTATGCCTACAGGTGGTGGAAAGAGCCTTTGTTATCAGTTGCCAGCTATCTGTTCTGAAGGTATGTAAGGGAAGAAAAGATTGTATATAGACAACTGGATTTGTTTTCTCCTTTTTGTAGTTCTTTGGAGAATGAACATTATATTGGTGTGTAATATCACTATATGAGAAAAAACAGCAAAGATTGACTAGAAACACTTGTTTTTCTCTCTTAGTTTATTTTCTCTGAATGAGCAATAGTAGCTTTAAAAGAGCATGCCTTTTACATGTGATTTAGATTTAAATAATATATATATGTTCCTCTAAACACAGAAAAAACTTCTAAAGCAGTTGTTAGTTTTCTTTTTCTTTTTTTCCTCTTTTAATCAATGTACTGACTGTAAGTTATCAAAGTATGAATATCTGTTATTTGTCATAGAGTCATGGAATCATAGAATAGTTAGGGTTGGAAAAGACCTTAAGATCATCCAGTTCCAACCCCCCTGCCATGGATAGGGACACCTCTCACTAAACTATGCCTACCAAGGCTCTGTCCAACCTGGCCCTGAACACCGCCAGGGATGGAGCATTCACAACTTCCCTGGGCAACCCATTCCAGTGCCTCACTACCCTTACTTGCCTTTTTCATTCTAAAGTTTTAGTTTCAGATTATTTGGGAGAGCCTTTGTATATTCATTTTGAAAAACAAGTGTCTGGTTCTGGTCTTTAAAATTGCTTGTTTTTTGTTTTTTTTTTTAATAACCCATCCAGTTGCATGGAGGTTTACTTATTTACAAATATGTAATTTATCGACACCTAGCATTGCTTACTTATACGGTAAATTAGCACCTCATGACACAGATGTGAATGCAACTTTCTTTGTTTTGTATATTAGTTTTTTCTCTGGTTATTGCAGCTCAGGTTTTTGTGGTCTAGATTCTAAGAGAAGGCGCATGTCATGGCCACCTGATAAGAAATATCCCCATGTGGCCTAGCAGTCGCTTGTCAGCTATATAGGAAGGGAATCTGCTACAGTGTGTATGAAGCTTAAGCTCATGTTTGGCAGTTTCTTCAGAACAGGGCTGATGCATTAGTAAAATTTGTTACAGGAGATATTTGTGACATCTCAGCTGTTCAGTTTACACAATGACCAATTGTTACAGGTTTCACACTTGTGATATGTCCTTTGATATCACTTATGGAAGATCAGCTTATGGTTTTGGAACAGCTTGGTATTTCTGCAACTTTATTAAATGCCTCAAGTAGTAAGGTATGTTTAACTGCCACATCTTCATGGGTTTTGTGGTGTATGTGCTGGCATTGTGTCTCTGTGCATGTTGTTTATGACCACTGAATGAATGGCACAGTTTCATCAGCTAATGCCATTCTGTCAACTGTGCTAAGATTCTTAAGAGATTATTAACAATTCATAAGGGGTGGTAAACTTACATAGTATTTACCACTACTTTGTAAGTAAGTCTTTGTAGAAGATCACTATATATAAAATATTAATACTTGGACAATCTGTCACAGAACTTTGAAAAAGCAAACCATTGAATATTTGTCTTTCCTTTGTCATGTGGTATCAGTATTTTTCCAGTAAAGTATAATGAACCAAACATACCTGTGGTAGTACAAGTGTAAAAATAATTTCTTGTACACAACTGTAGTATTTATTATTGAGTTTTCCAAGTGTTCTACCTTAAAGCAGGCTCCAAGTTTGGCATATTGTATCAAGCCACTAAACTATCAAAGCCAGCGTCATGTAGAAGTTAATGACCATGGCCTTCTCTGCTAGTCAGGAAAATATATTTCACTGTAAAAAGTAACTGACTACTAGCAGACTGGGAAATAAGTTGCTTCTTGGTCTCCGGATCAAACAGGTTCCTATCCTAAAGTAAGATAAATAACTGTGTAAAAGCCTGCGCTGTTCAACATGTTGCTAGTGGACAAAGAAGTCACCTACTCCACTTCTTTAAGTCTAGAAACTGAGTAAAAATCTACAATGTGCACCAGCCAAAGGGACTTTGCATCCTCTAAATAGCCCCATGAAATCTGTTTATTCCATTAAAGGTGTTGGTTTAATGTGTTATTGAAACAAGAACACAAAGCAATTACTCACATTATCTGTATCATAGCACGTAGCTGGCAAGTTGTCCTAGTTTGTTAGCCCCTGACTTTTCCTTTTGTTTCAAACAGGAACATGTGAAGTGGGTTCATACCGAAATGCTAAACAGAAACTCACAACTGAAGCTCATTTATGTGACCCCAGAGAAGATTGCAAAAAGCAAAATGTTCATGTCAAAGCTAGAGAAGGCTTATCAAGCAGGGCGTCTTGCTCGCATTGCTGTAGATGAGGTCCACTGCTGTAGCCAATGGGGCCACGACTTCAGGCCTGGTACGCTCATTAGAAATGCAGTTTGCAGTGTTATTCAGGCATCAATACTGAATGAAGCCTGAAATAAAGCCAGGTGCTTTCTTCATGTGTTAAGCAAATACTTGGTGTAATGCTAGTACCTGTGTTAGCTCAAGGACTTTAAATTTAATGCACAAATGACTATATCCTCGTCCAGGAGTTAAGTTCATGCAAATGGGGGTTAATTCCAATGTAGATTTTGCTATCAGTATTCTGAAAAACTGCTAATTCAGTTTATTTTAATTTGAGCTTAATAAAATGAAAGGTTTTGGTTGCCATCTTTAATATGGACCATACAATCAGCTTTAATGTAATGCTACATGAAAAATGTGTCAGTCTCTATACCGCTTTGTAATACTCTGGGTGACAAGAGCTAGTGCATTCTGTAAATTCATGAGCTATGCTTTGATCACTTTTAAATGCTCTTGAATTGCAAGGGAAAAAAAGTGTACTTCAGTCTGTTTCCTGTCTTGTCTGTTGTAGAAGACTTGCTTACTGATTACTCTTTCTTTGCCTTGAAAGAAAACCTGATTTGAAGCAGTAGTGACCATAAAGTCAGCCTTTGCAGTTTTGTTAAAAAGTGGTGTCTGAGCAAAGAGCCCAGCTGGTAAACAGGCAATGTGCAATTTTTACCACTGGCTGCATTTCTCTTCTATGGCAGCAATTGATTGTCGGCACTGAGCCTTTAGAATCTTTCCTTAGTACATTCTGGTCTGTGTATCCAAATTCCGTATTGATTGTTTATTAGCAGAGCTGTATTTACTGAAAAGTTGTTAGTAAAAACAGACCTGCAAAATAACCTGAATGTTTGTTAATGTGATGACACTTAATTTTTCCTTAAAAAAGGACTTCTATTTCAATATGCTTTGCCTTTTGAATGTGGCAGCTTCTGTAAAATTCAATTAGAAGATAAATAATCTGTTTTGATAAGTGCAACCTTCTTATTATTTCATTTGGGTGTATAAATTAGTTCTTTAGTAAACTGACCAATAATATTAATTTCAGTATTACCCTATTGAATACTATCTGCATGAATTACATTAATATCTTTTTTAACTTTGGATCTGTGGTATGTGAAATTATTTTCCCCTTTTTGTTTTCTTGCTTAGACTACAAGTCTCTTGGTATCTTGAAAAGACAGTTTCCCAATACTCCCTTGATTGGATTGACAGCAACTGCTACAAATCATGTTTTAAAAGATGCTCAGAAAATTTTGCATGTTCAAAAGTGTATTACCTTTACTGCTTCTTTCAACCGACCCAATCTTTACTATGAGGTATGTCTTAATTTTCAATTATACATTTTAATAATATGTAGCTTTTCAACTGAGAAATGGTGTCCTTTCATCACCTCATCTTGCTGAACCTACTGTCATCTGCAGAGGAACTTGGGCTGCTTTGTCTCTACTGGCAAGGCTTAGCAGCTAGAACTGTGTACAGGGGAGAGATAGGTAACAGGCTTAGACTACTGCAACCTGTTGGAAAATACGTCATATGATTGCAAAATGTCGTGATTTATTGTTTTTTCAGTTTGGCCACAGGTTCTTTTATTGTTCTTCATGGGAAAACTTGTGGTTTTGTTTTTTTGTTTGTTTTTTTTTTTTTTAATAGACTTTTAAGATGCAATCTGACTGTGCACAAAATGGATATAATAATTTTGGTTAAATGCGAAACAGCTGTTTTTGTAGTACTGGAAGAAGTAGAATAAATAGGATTGTTTGGCAGACTGTATGCCCACTTGAAGAACTCTGATGTGTGTATGTTATATTTTTGAGGTTCGGCATAAGCCTTCAAACAATGAAGATTTCATTGAGGACATAGTTAAGGTGATTAATGGCAGATACAAAGGACTCTCAGGTAAAAAGTGGGTTGTTTTTTTTTTAAAAAAAGGCATATTATATTTTTATAATCTTCAGTGTTACAGGGATGTTTTCAAGTAATCCTGAAACTTGTAGAGAAATTTTACCTTCACCATACCTTAAACATCCAGCATTAGAAGAAATGAAATTTCATAAGATCTGTACCTTGAGTAATTACTCTTTTCATTTATCATTAATGTTTAAATGACTTTACATTTTACTTACATGTTCTGAAGTATTGAAATATAATGTTGAGGTATATAGAGCAATGTTTGCATAATAATAGCAATTTTTAAGATTGTAAAAACAAGGCTCAGAAAAGGTTATCTTTATGTTCTTAAATCATGTGTTATGTTATTTAGTATCTATGTGTCAGGATACTTCTATCTTTAGCAGTTCTTTTTCACATTTGATCATAAGATTCATGTGTTATCCAGTGTCTAGAATGGGTGTGTGATAGGGTGAATTGCACTTCTGTGATGAAAGCAGAACTGTAAAAGTTTGACTTCATGCAATCAATTTATGTAGTGCAAGTAAAAGAGGAGAGCCATATTACAAAGGCAACGGAACGCATTTTTCCAGGGCAGTGGTCTGTCCCTGCTATGGAACTCAGTTTCTGTGATGAGCAACTCCCTGAGGATAAACTGTGCTAAAATGATCGCAAATCATGTGGCTTTGTGTGTAATCCTTGACTTAGCCTAGGCTGACTAATGAAAAAAACCAGATATATCTGAAACCTCAGGTGAGTCATCATAATGAACAGCACCCCTTTACATAAGCATTAATAACCATTGTGCTCTTCAAGCATAGAATACTTCTATGATTATGTGGATTGCTATCCATATTTTCTCATTAGTGTACAAGTCAAAGCCGATAACTGAAGTTCCCTTCAAGGCTACCATACTGGAGACCTAATAGGCACAAAGATTGTTTGCTGGGTTTTACTTATTTATTTTTCAGTTAATAAAACTTTCAAAGTTGTTTTTAAGTATTAGGGATTGTTCGTTGTGAGTTTTTTAAGGCATTACAATAATGTGTCTGTCACTTTTGTGCAGGAATTGTTTACTGTTTTTCTCAGAAGGATTCTGAGCAAGTTACTATGAATTTGCAGAAGCTGGGAATCAAGGCAGGGACTTACCATGCAAACATGGATGCTAAATGTAAGAGCAAAGTTCATAAAGGATGGGCAGCAAATCAGATCCAGGTTAAGTAGATATTTCTCATAGACTTATGTTTTATGTAAACAAATTGTGGTTTGATAGCTTGATAGTTTCTTAATCTTTTTTCAGGTTGTAGTGGCAACTGTTGCTTTTGGCATGGGAATTGATAAACCTGATGTGAGGTTTGTAATTCATCATTCTATGAGCAAATCCATGGAGAACTACTACCAAGAAAGTGGGCGTGCAGGTATTGTAGGAAATGGCTTTTGCAAAGGTGTCATTTACATACATTAAACCAAAAAAAATTACACTTTGATTTTAGTAATTTGTGCAAAGTGTCTTGTCTTTGAGACAGGTTCCAGAGTGTGTAATGCCACTCTGCCTCTGTAAAGAGGCTTTGAAGCAAACTACCCAGCCCTTTACTCAGCATTTGTTTTAATTACTTAATTTTTGTGGTGTCTGTGGATTACCAGAGTAATTTCATGACATGGCATTGACTGATCAGATGTATGTTATAGAAAGGATTTTCTTTTTCTTTGCATTGCAGTGGGGCTGTGTGATCTGCTCAGATGGATTCTAGATGATATGTAATTGCTGTATGAATTTCAGTAGTCACAGAAACACAAGTAGGATGGGGAGTCTGGAGCAGGGAATTTTAAGGATTGATCAGTGTATAGCAGCATGAAATAGCTGTTATTGCTAACAAAAGTTTTGTGGTGTTTTGGTTTGTTTTTTTCAACCTTGTGCATTATTTTTCAAAGACAGATTTAATCTATGTGGAGGAAAGCTTTTTAAGAATCTTGAGGGGCACTCGGTAGAAATTTTAACTATGGCTCTGTGATAGAAACTGCCCTTAATACTGGTCTAAGAAGTACAGCAGTCATCAAAGTCTGTGGGAGTTTGCATCTGTTTATGCTATAGACTGGTTACTTCAGGTAGTACTGGAGATGATGACAAGTATAAGTAATGAAGTGGTGAGACAAGGGTCGTATAGGTGCTGCATCTGTTGTTTCACAATGTTTATCAATTTGGGATTAAAGCAAGCTTTTGTGTTTCTTATTCATAACTATTTAAATGAGATTCTTGTGGGAGGGATTAATTAAGCACTGCTACTCATTTGCATGAACATACTACTAAGCTTATGAAACCTTCCTTTTTCCCTTTGACTGCTCATCCATGTGAAGTAGTTCTCTTAAACATTAAACTTTTAAAAAAGTTTAGAGTTTTTTAGGCCTTTTCTGCTCTCTGGATCGTGTAAACAGCAGGTCTGCACCCATCAGCACATCACTGGGAGGGGTGGGCAGCAGGAAGGAAGAGATGATCTAAATTCAGCTATAGAAGGCACAGTTGGTTTTAAATGGAATATCATACCTAATTGTTTCTTCATTTATTGCCATTAATATCTAATAAGGTATTTGAAGCTCAAACTGTGTTTTAAACAAGTAAGAATTAGGCTTTGAGATGTATTTGGCTAGGATTTTCCAGGAGGTGTTAGTGAGAAAATAGTGATTTTCCTGACTTTCTGTATGATGCTAGTATTTTATTTTGGTTGTTAAAGAGTCAAAATCTCCACTGTGAGGTATTTCCAATTTGCTTGATTCTGTGTTTGTAGAAGACTGTTCCATTTTCTTTCTAGCCTGTAGCATGCTATGTTCTGTTGGCTACTATGTTGGTCGATGAGAAAAAGAACATGAGCCGGCAGTGTGCGCTCGCAGCCCAGAAAGCCAACTGTAATGTGGGCTGCCTCAAAAGGAGCATGACCAGCAGGTCGAGGGAGGTGATCCTGCCCCTCTACTCTGCTCTCCTGAGACCTCACTTGGAG
>JAOEHX010059899.1:0-10666 GCA_025448015.1 Bolborhynchus lineola
CTGTTGTATTCTCTTCCTTTGTATTTCTCTTGTCATTATTATTATTGGTGGTAGCAGCAGTGGTTTGTGTTATACCTCAGTTACTAAACTGTTCTTTATCTCAACCTGTGGGAGTTGCATTCTTTTGAAGCATGTAGCAAACTGCATGGCTGATTTACGGCCTAAACCATGACAGGGCCCCAGAGCTGGATGCAGTGCTGCAGGTGGGGTCGCATGAGAGCAGAGCAGAGAGAGAGAATCCCATTCTGGGCTGTGAGCATGTGCTGCTGGATTATGTCCAGCTTTTCATCCATCAGTACCCAGGACAACCCCCAAGTCCTCCTCAGATCTGCTCTCAAACCCTTTATCTGCAGACTGTATTGATACTTAACTACAGGAAGATATGCAGCTAACTTCAGTATAGAAAACTGGATTTAATTAAAATAAAAAAAGGAAACTGCATTCTTTTAATTGTAATCTAGCTTTTGCTTTTGTTTTTTTTTTTTTTTTCCTAGCCTTGAGAAAAATACCAACTGCAACAATACAGAATATTTCTCTTTCAAACTAGACTGACGCTCAAGCAGGCTTAAAAACATGGGTTCAAATATTTAAGAAGATTGGATTAAGAAGAAATTCAAGTAGGCTGAGTACAATTTAAAGTAATTCTCTGCACTTTGAATGCTTTAGAGAGCTCAGAAGCCAACACTGTGCTAAGCAATATCCATTTCAGCCCTTGGAGACTGACTTCACCATGTGATGAAAGAATCACTGGAACTGCTATTTTCTCCATCACTACATGGTCATTATGGTAGCAGGAAAGAGTCAAAAATTTTAAAATTCTTTACATTTCACAAACTTTGCAAACAGACTGATTTATTTGGGGAAAAAGAAATAGCTTTTTTTAAAAGGAGAAAAGCACACTAACAACAAATCTATTGGAGAAATACTGAAAGAGCAGTTTCTGATAGATGTTTCAATAAAATCTTGTGAGCAATTCACAGAAGAATATATTGTTTAACTAGCAACTTGATTGTAATTAGACGAGTCTGCCACATTTCCAATTTCATCTTCAAGAAACTGAGAATAAAATATTCTGATTGTTAGGTTAGGGAATATGCAATCTTAGACAGGAGCTTTGATTGTTGACATTATATCCGTTCCCCCACATTGCTGCTTCAACAATAATATCTGATACAGTTTGAAGAAGGATGGTGTTGTGGAAGGATGTGGTCATTGTCGCACCATGCCACAGCCTTTCCTAGGGTTCTCCCTAGTGACCTCAGAGGTGACTGTGACACTGAATCCACAAACCAGGGAAAATCTCAGAAAATTTCCCTCCAAATGGGTCTCACAAAGAGCAAAAGAGCTGCAGGTGAGGGAAGATGAGCTCCTTGGGTGCCCACATGCATACACAGGCAAAGATGCCAGCTTGGAACAGCAAACCAGCCTTCACCTTACTCTCCAGCTTGTACTCACACCCAGACAGCAGGACTGGATTGACAGGGACAGACCAGTGTTCTACCCTAGAGTCCTCCAGTGGGTTATTTGTGCTCAGGACCATTTAAGTCACTTTAGACCTGCCTCCTCCAAACAAGGAAAGGGTTTAGACTTACCTCTGCCCAGCCCCTACCTCTTCACCTCCCTTCTTAGCACCTCTCTGGGGTGCAACATGACACCCTCACTCTAGAGCAACCCTCCAAACATGCCAGGGATACAGTTTGTTACCACTGCAGGTAATGAAATTTCTTCCTGGAAGAAGAAGAAGACTTGTCAGCTCAGACCTGACAATATCTATTTAGCTCCAGAGTGAATATAAGTTACTTCAGTGATATCAGCAAGAATGTAATTTTATGACAATGCACACTAAAAGCAATCATTTCAATTACTGCAGGAAAGGATGCTGCCACCTAAAACCAGATATCAATCTGCCCAAGTACAAATTTGCTTTCTTTGACACAATAAATATAACTGGCTCAGTAATGCATCAATACAGGCTAGCAAATGGCATGTTGAGCACAGGTCAGCACTGCCTTGCTCAAGATCATCTGGCTTAGAAAGCCTTGAGAGAGTCATGTTGTCATCACATACAGTGCTTCGGTAAGGGGTAGATTTACATAGCAGCTTCAAAAGCTTGAACTACCTGTGATGGCAGAGCAGGCACTACAGAAGGATGGTTTGGGTTGCATTCACCCTGGGACTGGCCCCCTGGATCTGGAACTGCCTTGGACGGGGCACTATGGTGGGATGATGCTGGGATGGCAACCCATTGTTGAAGCAATTACAGTTTAAGGATAGGATAGATCTTATAATATCTTAGACATATGAAGGTATGTTTTTAAACTAAACCAATTATCTCAGCTTCCTGAGACAGAGCAGCAGTATGAGATACTCACCTCAAAAGACAACTGCATCTATGGATTTGAGATGCCTAAGATGGACAAGAAAATATCAATGTAGTTGTGCATGAGTATAACTGAATTAACACCAGTTGTGCATGAGTATCACTGAATTAACACCATTTTGTGCTGCAGACTCCATTTTCATAAATGAGGAGTGCTTATTTCAGAAGCTGCAGTCTCCCTCCCTTATGCTCCCTTTAAATCAGCAGCAAAGAAAGGTAGATTAAATTAGGCCTTTGATTACTGTGGATGGGATACTGTAAACAAATAGGCATAAAACAATGCCAAATACTTCTCTGATAGATATGCTGCTGAACAAAAGACAAGGCACTCAGGATGAAGAATTTCATCAGAAGATAAGTAAAACAGAAAAGTAAATATAAATCAGCTTTACTTGGATCCCTAGACAAGACAGACATTTAAATGTGGTCAGTCAGATGTTAATGATATTGCCATTTGGAAGCAAAATCTCAGTACAATGCAATATGAAGAAAAAACATGCTGTGCATTGTAAGAATGACCCTTGTCTTCAAACTGGAAGCCTGGCAGGAGGTCAGGAACAAGGAGCTTACGCAGTACATGAATTTGATTTAATCCACCTGTAAACCAGTATACCGTAACCAACATGATCAGGTTTCTGTCTTCTGTATATGCATCTAATAAGCTGGAAGGAACCACCTTTGCATGTGTCTTTCCACCATCTCTTGTTGGAGATCCCAGATAAGAAATACAGCCAAGACATCAAAGTAGCCTCCATCTAGTCAATGAGATGAAAGCCACTCTCATGTCAAATTTTTGTTTGCAAATTTTTGAACTGCATCATCACTGTGTCCTTACCAGATAGCTATTTTCTAAGTCTCAGGGGCTTCATCTACCTTTGCCTTAACTTCCAACAGAGCTATAAATAGCATCTTGCAAAATTATAGTTGAGAAAAATTTCTTCTCCTACTCTTTTTGAGCCCAGACATTGTGAACCCATGAAGGACTAACTCTTTTGTGCAAACTAAGTTGTTTGTACACATCTTTGTTTCAGGCTTGGATAGATACTTAGTCACAAAAAATGATCCACAAGCATGATGAACAAACTGTGAAGTATCTCATGCTAAATGTAAGGGACGCTTTTACTTATGATAAGTCTATCTGCACACTCTGCACACTAGGAAAACTCTCTATCATCATGGATATAGTAATTTAAAAATCCCCTGAGAGCCACTTCTTTTCTAGACACAGGCTGAAGCAGAAAACACCTCTGAGCTACCCTAAAGCTGGCCCTCAGAAACCACCATTCCAGCTGTACCCAGACATGGCTCATCCCACACATGGCTTCTCCCTGTTTTCTCTTAGGATGTAGTAAATTACTATTGGTTACAGCAGCACCAAATTACCCCTTCTCATGCTGGCCACTGCTGCCAGCTAATGGTCTACAAAATTACACTCAGCTGCCCAGAGACACCCAGGCACTGTCTCTTGGAGCCCAGGCCAGCCACATCTTGAACAGGGGGACATGTTTTATCTGTCTGCACAGGATGCATCATTTAAATCATATTCCACCCCGACACAAGTTTTGTATTCAAAGATTTTCTCACAACTAGATCTTTTATAAGAGCTATTATTTGGATCAAGTTAATCTGCAAGTTTTTAATGTTCCTCCATCTTGGTCTGCTGCTGTATCCATTAGTTACACCAAGACAAAAATATAAGTGAATGTGGTAGCAGAAATTTTATACAGTCACATCTTTTTACATAGAGATGTTCCCCACACAGAGGTGGACTTGCTCTGAAGATATTAGCCAACTCCTTTTGCAGATGTTTCTGAAAGCCAGGAATTGCTGGTTTCTGCTATACCCTTTGAGGAACAGGTTCTTTTTCTTTTCTTGCTTTTTTTTTTTTTAACCTGGAAAAAGAAAAATGAAAGACACCAAAAAACCCAAACAAACTATGTGTGTGTTTATATGTGTGTATCTGTGTGAAGGAACAATTTATCTGGATGACTAAAATTCCAATATGAGTTGACAAATCATTGACTCCTTGTGTATTTAAAACCATGACAACCCTGATATTTTATAAGTTTTTTGCTCCAGGCATAAGATAATTTACATTGCAATTTTAATATTTTGAGAAATGAAGGTCTGGGAGGTTTTCCTGCCCAATTATTTTGTTCAAAGTATCTCAGAAAATCTTGATAGGTTGTGATCACGTTTCTTCATGGGCTAAAACCCAACTAGAACTCAATCTGGCTACTGTCATAAAAGACAATAAAAAATGTTTCTGCAAATACCTTAGCAACAAAAGGAGTGCTAAAGAGAATCTCCATTGTTTATTGGATGTGGGAGAAACAGTGACAAAGGGTAAGGAAAAGACTGGGGTACTTAATAGCTTCTTTGCCTCAGTCTTCAATAGTCAAACCAGTCGTTTTCAGGGTATCCCACCTCCTGAGCTGGAAGACAGGCATGAGGAGCAGAATGAAGCCCCCACAATCCAAGGGGAAATAGTCAGCAACCTCTACACCATTAGACATACACATGTCTATGGGGCTGAATGGAATCCTTGCAAGGGTGCTGAGGGAGCTGGTAGAAGTGCTCACTGAGCTACTTTCCATCATTTATCAGCAGTCCTGGTTCACTAAGAAGGTCAAAATTGACTGAAGGTTAGCAACTATGGTGCCCATCTACAAGAAGGGATTGAAGGAAGATCCAGAAAAGTAGGCCTGTCAGCCTGACCTCCATGCTGGGGAATTTTACAGAGCAGATAATCTTGAGGGGTGTCACACGGCATACAGGTGAAAGACAGGTCCTGTTTGATTAACCTGACCTCCTTCTGTCCCAAGGCGGACTGCTTAATGGATGGGGAAAAGGCTGTGGATGTTGTCTACCTATACTTTAGTAAAGCCTTTAACACTGTTTCCTACAGCATTCTTCAGGAGAAGCTGTCTGCTTATGGCTTGGATGGGTGTATAGTTCACTGGGTAAAACAACTTCTTTGGTTATTTAATTTAATCACTCAGTTTGTTTTCCGTAACAAACAGCTTTTAGAAGGATGCATTTACAAGTTTGCTCCATCTGTTAGAAAGCCTGCCATTGGATGCCTCTGGATTTGTGTTGTACATTTGTGTTGATAAGGGAGGGTGTGAAGACAATGAAAAGTGCAGCACCAGGATTAAATGTATATTTAGAAAATAACACTGGCTTTGTGAAGGGATACAAGAAAAACAGACCAAACCTAACCTTTTGGAACACGTTAGTTTTATCTGTTGGGATACTGGACACAGAAATCTGAGTGTGCATGTTTCTGGTTACTTATTATACTATGAAAGGTCTGAATATGTCATTGAACCAAACATTAGAAAAAAGCACTGAAATAATGGATCAAGGACTTGCTGTGCAGTTTCATTTATAATGAAAGTCAAACAAGCAGTGAGCTGTTTCGTGACATGCATGTATCTCAAGAGCATCCAAGAAAAAGAGGTAATTTTTCACCGGGCATTGATGAAAAGCAATGAGAGCAAAGACTGGAACAAAACAATTCTCTAAATTGAAGGCTCCCAGTGGATCCTGGCTAATAGAATGAGAGAATTTCATCTTCTACATGATAAATACAACAGATTTGGACATTCCCACCCTTGACACCCTCCTATCCAGGCCTCCTCTCCTAGGTCATCTCCAAGGGCTGTTGCTGCCCTCTGCATCAGTATCATTGGGATTTACTGGGGATGAATCAGGCTGGAGGATTCATATGGTACCCTCCAACAGGATCAACTAAAACAACCACTACTGAAATGGATTAACATCTTAAAAAGGAATTTGAAATCCCCAGTAATATCTGCTTCAAGCAACTAAAAGCAGATGGAAGAAAATTAAATATTTCAAAACCACAATGACAATACGACCTAGTCAATCCACTCCTAGGACAAGAGCTCAGTGAGAAAATTCATTGCCATCACTTGGCTTTCTGCTGGAGTGACAGCAGAAGAGCAAGTTCAACAGCAGAAAAGTGAAATCACCCACTGAGAGCTAGACACCCTCTTTCCACAGCACCCTGGTCCCAAATCCACTTTGCTGCCCCAGAGCATCAGGGTAACCCAACATTAGTTACTGAGATAGGACCATGGGTCCCCCAAACCCTGGGCACAATCTTGTTGTGAAGACACAGCAAAAATCCTCTGTGGATATTGTCATTCTTAAAGTGCTTCCGGAGATATGATCCAAAACTGGAACATAGCCCAGACAATTACTGTGGTAGACACCTTGGCGTTGCGACTCCTGCCTGACTAAGCCCAAGCACAAATAAGCAGGAACAAAAAGTGTACATATGTGTGTATCTGTTAAACAGCTAAAACTGGAGAGTAAAGCATAGGATGAATATTAGCATAATTGAATATTAGTAGAAATTACACCAAAGAAGGGTAATAAAGGGGAAACAAATGGGAAGCAGCAACAGAAAGGCTGGGCTTGTCCACAGTGTGTATAAATGCTGGGAGTGGCATCTGTAGTCTTGAGGTTGTCAAACCTGCCAGAGTATCTCACACTGGTAATTCATTTTTTCCAGCACTGGAAGGGAAGGTTTACACAGAGTACCACAATAGCTGATTTACTGCTGTCATGGAACCAATAAATTGAAGCTAAACAAAATTTCTTGTTCAAACTCAATTAAAGCTCCACCAACATCAACTACAGATTTGGGATGTCTCATGGATTCGTCACTACACTGCTGATTCTTAAACTGCGTGACCAATGATCCAAGATGCACAATCACTCACCTAATGAAAGGAGGGCACTCAACCTTGACTTGTTCTCTTGGATGGTGTTTCGATCAGAGGAGGGTTCCCAACTGCAGCCAGCTGCTCCAAGGAGGACCAGCTCCAAATGGCTGCCCAAGGGGCTCCATTTCTGCCCTGGTCAAATCTGAGCTGTGGTCAAACATGGCCACATAGCCCTCCCTTGGCTCAGGATCCAAAGTCCTCATCTTTGAACCCACTGACCACCACCATGCAGGCAGGACAAGAGCAGTGCACATGGGAGCTCTCCTGGACTCTTGTGTGTGGGAGGAAGCTTTCATAGGCTTTTACCAGAGCTTTCCCTGAGCTTTGTCAGGTCTTTGTCAGGGCTAGTGTACCTGTCACAACTGCCAATGACCTGAAAAGGCAATTCAAAGATTTTGCCAACAGAGTGACTTTCAGCATCAGTTGCAGACACTATTTCTGGTATCAAGTCTGCTGTGAATGTCACCTAGGCTGAATGTGACCAAGCTTCTGTGCTTGGGGTCCTTTGGTATTCTATGCAAATACACACCAGTCTCAGCAAGACAATAAATACCACTAATACAACAAAATATTCTGTCTTACTGTCTTTCTCATGCTTCTTGGCACAGTGTTGGGAGCACCCTGTTGTTGATAGGGAGCAGAAGCAGAGGTTAATAGTGCCTCTATTTCAGTGAGACAAAGTATGCAAATGAAAATATGCATATTCAACAAATGAACCAATTAAGGCAATGGCTTCTCTGCAGGAAAGCTTCCATGTTTGTTGTTCCCTGGGAATGTTCCTTCAGAGATGACATGGATAGTGGTGTAGGAGGACCCTGCAGAAAAAGGCTGGTCTTGACCATGCACTATGAATAAGAAGTAAAAACCCATTGAAAATAATAAAGGATGCAAATCAGCAGGAATAAATAAAATTAATTAAATGATAGTTCTGTGATTTTTCATACAGTGATTATATCTGTGGTATGATGCATTTGATCAAGTACCATATTTCACATCTATGAGGCACCTCAGAAGGACCAAAGTACCCCAGGCTTCTAGTACAGTCCCCAGAGCAGCCAAATCCCACAACTGCAGGAAAACTCTGGAGCACTGCAAGGTTTTTAAATTTACCTCAACTCCTCCTCCATGGGAAACCCAGGTTTCTGCAAGGAAGAATGTTTGGCATGAGCAATTCACACCAAACAGATGGAAAAGTCTCATTTTGGGAGAAATCAGAAAATCTGTGTCTCACTGAAGTTTTCTATGTTGGCAGCTCTGCCTCTAAGGCAAGCACTACAATGCTGTGCAAAATATGCAAACTGGGTGTTTTGATTTTGGCCCTTCAGAGCTGTTAGTTTCCCAGGCAAGATCCTTGTGTGACAGTCAGGTTCTTGAAACATGCTTTGATTTTTTTTCCCACCTACATGTAGGAATGGATACTCTTTTTCCAGAAATGATAAGCACATTCAAGAACAAATAACCACTGTGACAGCCAGTATAGCTACTTTTGGCTGACAAAGACAGCATAAAACCCTTTATTTTTCACAGCATTGCATCAATAATGAGAAAAGCAGAGAGCTGTCAGGAAACCAGGATCTCCCCACAAGGGTTCTGGTAGAAATTCAGGGTTAAAAATAATAATGAGAGTTTGTGAAAGAGCTGAGAAATAATCTTTGCAGTAATGTGTCAGGCTGCTGATGTCACTGAAGATCTTGTTAGTAGAGTTCCACTGGGTTCTGTTTGAAGCCCTTTTTTATTTCCTATACAAATGAGCTAGACCTACACTTCCGGAGAGTTAATTTGCATTTTTATGAGGATGAAACCATTTTGTATGCCAGTGGGCCTTCTCTGAATAGCACTCTGGTTACTTTTTAAAAAGCATTTAACATAATGAAGGGTAGATTGCTAAATATTAAGCCACTGAGTTTAGTGAAGAAAATGTCAGAGTGCATTTCATCTAGATGCATTAAAAATGGCAAATAGCATACCATGCAGTTCCTTATCAAACAAGATACATGCAGCTTTCCCTTCAAATACACAGAACACACAGCCAAGTTTTCAGCCTTTGCAGTGCCGGGGAGTATTAGCATCCTCAGTGAGTGGCAGCTCACTGGCTCCAGATACCCTTTCTATGAATAAAATGCAATGGTATTTAGAGGAGGACAAGAAGAAAGGAGCAGAAGAGGGGGGACAGCGCAGCCCATGTGGCTGACTGCACAGAGTAACACACAGTAGTTTAGCAGCTGACTCTCCCACAGCCCCTGTGTCTTCAGAGAAGGTTGCCTGGACATCTTCAGTGTTGTTCCAGAGCACAGGAGAAAGCAAGTCCACGTCCTCCAAGAATATGTCTTTAAAGCACCTCTAGTGATTAACCTTGGTTTTAATACATATATGTATATTGTACATAATGTGATGCACTATTCCAGTAAGCTAATTGACTATAAAACTGAAGACCAGTTCACAGTTTTTACATTTAAATCACTATTGCTCTTCAAACTTTTCAATTTTTAAAATAAAAAGTAGTTACTGAAGCCTTTGATAAAAAAATAAATACCACCTATCAAATTTGCTCAGATTTCTATAATATGGGGGGAAAAAAATTAAGGATTAATAATCAGTATTCTGGACAAAATGGGGCACTTACTAAGTGGGCTGACATGTAACAACAGTTTCCCAGTATTCAAATCCAAATGAGCTGGTACCCAGAAAGAAGGAACAAAAGGACTCTATTCTTAAGCAGAAATGTTTTTGAAAATGTCAAGGAAGCACCCAGAATGCAAATACAGTCAATTCCCAAGATCTTGGGTTGTCTCATGATCTTGGGATCCCATGAACATCTCAGTGTGGTACCACTAACAGGCTGCTGGGCAGTAGGAAAGAGTCAGGTACTTCCTCACCCTCCTTAGAAAGCCTAAAGAAAAGAGCTTGCTCACAAGCTTCAGCAACACAGAGACCCTGGAAGCAGAGCCAGTTCCTGCTTGAGTCCCTGGTCTGCTGCACATCCAGTTACAGCAAAGTCCTGGTGTCCCAGATCATCTTCGGTTTTCACCTTTCTATGTGGGAAGACACAGGAATGCATTTTCTTCATCCATCAGCTCCTGTTTCAAGTAGATGGTACAAATCAGATGATCACATCTTCCTCAGTACTCTCACATATATTCCCATCAACTTCAGCAGAACCAGTTCAGATTTACTCCAAGGCAGAGGAGACAAAGACAGGTTTGCATTTCTGTCATGTAGCTCATTAGGATTTTAATCCTGGTGAGCAAAAGTGGGGACATTTTCCTCCTATTCATTGTATCTTACTCCTACGCTGTCACCTAAGACACGTAGTGCATCAGCTGTGTGATCAGCTCTGAGCAGGTGTGCATGGGTCCCAACATGGACCCCGAGGCAAAACATCATTGTGCATAAGTCAAGTCACACCAGCCTCTGTAGTTCCCAGGTTCAACAGCACTGCACTTCACACCTAGAAACAGTAACTCGGATAATGAGATTGTCAGGATGAAAGTTCCCCATGGATGACAGGATAGGGGAAAAATTGAGGTAG
>JAOEHX010059903.1:0-12208 GCA_025448015.1 Bolborhynchus lineola
GAGCTGCCCCGCTCCTCGCGGGGGCCGCGGCAGGCGGCGCTCCGGGCCGCACGGTGCTCCGTTCTCCTCGCACAGCCTGCGGGCAGGCGGGGCCAGGGCGCGGGGGCTCGCCACAACCGGAGCTGGAACTGTAAACTGGTAATTGGTTTCTACACTGCGGCTGCTGCACGGCTGAGCCCAGCAGCCGGCAGCTGCTTTTGAACCGCTTTAAAGTCTGGTTCTGTCAGTACTGTCAAAAATCCTTCAATAAAGCGAAATACAGTAAATAGATGGTTCCTTGGTATTGTGGGTCCTGTGGTCCCCTGAGGAGAACTGGTTGTGTTCTAGGGAGAGCTATTAAACCAGTTGGACATGCGTGCCCTGTGTTACAGGTGGAGAAGGGGGGGGCAGAGAGGTTGTGTAGGTTATGGTGTCCATGCAAACCAACAGCTTTCCAGCATATTCCTCTTCCAAAGAAGGAGACTTTTGTTAGGCAGTTAGTAATGTAGTTGCCATATCCAGTGGTGTGTCTGGTCTTTCAGATGAACAAAACAATCATCCAATATGTTGTTGTTTCTCTACGTTTCTAGAAGCTGAAAGAAAGATTAGTGAACATCTGTATTTCACCCATGTGTATTTTTCCCACCTTCTCATATTCAGTTGTCTTTGTACTACCAAAACCCCCCTTCTGTCAGCAGACACCTTTATAAATTCAAGGTCTCTGGTGGGAAATACGCATTATATAAAGGTATATAATTTATACAAAATAGCACCTGAAGCAGTGATGTAGCGTGAGGCTACATTTAGGTGAGGTTACAATTGCAGTCACACAGACACTTAAAACAACTATTTAAATAGGATGAGGAGAGGAAGTAACTGATGTAAACTTGGTTGGGAAATTCCCGTTTTTAAAATATGATGGTGACTTCACAGCAAAATTAGGCAAAACTTCCAACTGCTGGCAAGAGAAGCTCCCAGGTTTTACTTGGGCATTTGTTCATTCAGAAAGAGACAATGAAGTAATAGGATTGCTGATCCCAGTGGGAAGCTCTTCCCAACTTCTGTTAATGTAAATGTCTGTAAAGTGAACAGACATTTGCTACAACAGAGATGGAAGCTTCATGCTAACCTGACAGCAACATAGAAAATTTTAAAATGGTTTCAGTAGCAAATTCAACATGAAATAATATCTCCATGTCTGGTGCATTCTTTTAGAACAAACAAAACTCTGCTGACTCAGGGTAAGAGCTCAAGTCTTGCAACATAGAAAGCTGCATCTAACCACTGAAAAACAACCCCAAAAAAACCCACAAACCAAGAAATAACCCATACTTCTCTATTCCTATTGCAAGGAACTTCATCAAAACCAAACTCATCCATGAAATGGATGTCTGTAATATCTAAATAATTCCCTTCTGAGCACCTACAGAAAGCAAAGAGGTGTTTGGGGGGTGGAAAGAATCCCAGTCTGAAATAGGCACCTTAGTATTTTACAAAAGTACCTGTAAGGAAAGATAGGTACTTACAGATTACTTTTATATGTGTTAACAGCAGGTTTTGTTCCTTTCACTCTGTATGTTTAATTCTTCAGCTGTTTCTTCTCTCAGAAATGCAAAGTATTGCTTGTACATACTATTTAAATAACAGTGTTTTCTCTGTTATTGACAGACACTGCCTGACCAAAAAGGTTACAGATGGAGAGACAGACAAAACTACTTCGTTCTGGGGAAACAAAAACACCACTTCAAATCTGTTCCACGGTAAGTCTTTAGCAAAGCCAAAGTGATTTTTCTTTTAATGTTACATGTTGAAATCTATGCTTTTCCTGGTTGGACATTTATCCACATTTGAAGGATCTTACCTATAGAACAGGAAGGTCTCAAGTGAAACCAGGGTAACAAACCAGCTTGGCAACACACTAGAGGGACAGCAGTTACCTAAGAACATAGCCTATGCAGCCTTCTCCATTCAGAGATCACTGATTTGTATGAAAACAAATTCTGGCCTTATCTGGAGATGTAAACAATTTGTAAACTTCTACATTTTTGAGTCAAAGAAAATGTTCAGTTTCTGTTGGTGCTGTTACTCATGATTTATCTCAGATAATTTGTTTCCAAAACCAAAGGTGTATCTTTGTGCAAATTTATTTTCAATTCACCCTCTTCTTTTAGCAGTGACTTAATTCCTTCTGAAAGAACAAATTCAGAAGGTGAACTAAAACAAAAGGATTGTTACAAAGGAATACTCTCAGCACTTCCTCTTCCAAAGACATGAGGAATGTTAGATTTATGAGTGCAGGCACATGTCAAAGCAGCAATACGGAAAAGCAAAAAAACCCAAACAAACCTATGTTTCCTTACCATTTCAAATTTCCATAAAAATGTCACTCAACTTTAATACAGAACTGTGTATTCCAGAGTTCTCAAAGCACCTTAGAACTAAGATAGTTAGCATCTCAGAAAACTTGCAGCAGCGCACAAAGATAGGATGGAATTTACCCAGGTTAGCTGCAGAACTGAATAAAGAATAACCTTCAAATAGAGAAGGCAAGCTTTAGCCAAAAGTAGCACTGGCATATCAGAACATAGGCTCACCTCCAAACAACAGGTTAAACCCCATATAGGCTTAATCAGTAAAATCTTGGGCTATCCAAAATGGAAATAGTCATATCAGAAACATTAGTGTTAAATTTATCCAGTGAAAAAACTACTATGACAGAAAAAACACAGTAACAACCACAACAAAACCTTTCTTTTTTTAACTGAATATTAGATAAAAATCTAGTTCTGACACTTTTATCTACAGCTGTTAGCTAGCAACCTGAATTTTATACAAACTCCCAGTTGTTCAAGGAGGAAATACACTGCAAGTTACTACTTACCTTTCACAATATGCACAGGAGGAAGTTGAAACTATAATTCTGAAATCAAGTAATTGCTTTTAAACTCACCTGGCTTAGCTTGTATTTTATTTCCAAGTGGTTTTCACTTTATCTTTACAAGAACAACCTAATGTGAGCTGAAACTGGTATAATAGGTATTTAGACATAGATGTGTCCATGAACAGCTCTTAAGTCCAGCTGGAAGGATCTGTTTCCTGGCTGCTCTGCATTTCTTTCATTTCAAGTCCCTAAAGAGATGAGTCAACTGAAATAAACTCAGAGAAAAGCAGGTAATAAATTCTGAAAAACTAGAAGCAAACATTACCTATAGAGCAAAATATCAGTAAAGTATTTGAAGTCAAGAGTAAAATTGGTTCAGGGAACATGGTTAGGGGTGTTCTTTTTCTTCTGACTTATTCATAAGCACTAACCATGACTCTCAGTGAACTATTTTCCACTTCCTTGAAGGGTGCAGGCTCTTTTAGCACAAGGCAAAAATGAAAACATTAATAGATCTGTGACTTAAAACCTACTAAGCCATAAGAGCTTATTTATACAGTAAATTTATCTTTCAGCAAAGCTATTTTCCTAAGATCACCCTCTAAGTTACAATGAAGGAAAAGTCCACATCTATCAGTACAGCTTAATAAAATTAAAATGCTTTTTATCATGTTCCTACTCCCTGCCCCTGGAATGTATAAACTACAGGAAAGCAAAACCAAGTCACTAACACCTTAACTGATACACTATCTCCTAAGCTGCTGAGATCCTTAGTATCTGTGTTTTGAGTAACTCTCATCTACCTCATAGTACCTAGTCATTGTGTAAAAGTACATAATGATTAAACTTGTCTTCTGGGAATTCATCTGAAGTCCTTCCTGCTCCACACTTTCCTTTAATTTGTGTCTGTCTGATAACATTTAAAGTCAGGCATCCCTGGCTGAGCAAACAGCTTGCTTCAGATAACATCTGGTTTTGCACACTTGTGGAATTCACAAAATCCTTTTTCTTGGAAGCCATGTTTAAACACAAGCAGTCACCCACAGCCACTTCTGTACTGGTGTTTATTTCCTTTTCTTCAGCTTCTTGCTAATTTACATTCTAAATAGAAGCATCCACTCCAGCTGCAGTTAAAGGTGCAGAGGGATCTCTTACTTTCTGCTATTGATGGGCGGAAGTAACTGGGACCTTTCTGAAGAAAAATCAACAAAAATCCCCAAAAGAATGAGTCAGTCCATAACAGTACAGGCAAGGAAGGACCAAACAGGCAGCAGCAAGTATGCTGATGCTGTAGCAAGTAAGATGATTTGTCTTCCACTGGATATTAAAATAGCTTAGTATAACAAAAGTGCAGTTTAACACTTTTAGGTGTAAGTTAGTTCAACATATCTTCCAAGACCACCAAGCATATTAATCATATGAATGTGGTGGGATTAGCTGAAATTCAAACACAAAAAATAGCAAGTGGAAACAAAATTATGGAAAGCAAAGCAATAAAAAGCAGGAAGAATATTGGCACCAGATCCCCTTACCTTCTGTTTGCTCCCCTCTCCTTCTATGAGCTGAAACAGCCTCCATAGAAGTTGCAGATCTGGGGCTGGGACAAACACCATCCAAAAAATGTCGTTAGGACCGAGAAGAATGTGACACTTGCTGCCAAGCTGGTGTCAGAGCTTCTGTTGACAGCTCTAGAGGTTTGCAGGAATTAATTCCTCCAGCTCAGGCAAGCTTCTCTCCTTCAGTGAGCAGACTTCATCCCATAAAGCACATTTTCTCTAAGGCATCATTGGAGCAATTCTAGACACCAAAAAAGTTATTCCTGAGAATTATTTCCACCTCACTATGCCTCAAGAGCTGTTTTCTGAAGAGGCAGCAGAGTTAACAGGGTAAATACCTTTTTGCTGAATGGAGAACATTGATCACAAAAGTGCAAATATTATGTACGAAGGCAAACTCAGTAGTCTGTCTGCATCCAAATTTGAATTCCATGTCCTAGAAACATCCCACATATGCAAAAAAAACCAGAAACCTGCACTGCCTAACACTGCAGTCAAGGAGATGGAAGATGTGTGTGTAAGCTCATTCTAGGAACAGTAAGGAGTCAAATATAAAGTATTTTGTAAGTTAAATACAGAGTACACCAGAAAACAAGGATTCTGCCACGAGGGTGGAAAAATATTGGTCTGCAGAACAACAGCTTAATGCATTTGGCACAACCAAAGAAAGCTAGACTATGTAACCATGAAATTTAATCTGTGATACTAAAACGTTAACCAGCTATGAAATAAAGCTTCTAATACAACCAATTATTAGCCAGGCAGCAGCAATACAAAGTGTTCAGTGTACGTGAACCTTCTTGTCTGTCTTTCCTTCTGTTGCAGTTTGCATTTGATAACTTTTCTTGTTTTGTGTGAAAGGCTTTCTCAGGCTTCCAATTTGAGAGGAAGAGAATGTCTAGATTACAGAAGCATGTCTTATACCCACTTGTTCTTACTCATTTGTTATTTCACCTAAAACATTCTCTTACTCCCCATTTGTGCACAGTCTCTAGACTTCCACACAGACTAAATCACACAGATTCTGCTGGCACACAGTCCCTTCACAATCACTGTGGCCAGGAACGGATTGTTTCCTGTCCCCAGCCATTCCAGTTGCTGTGCATTTCTTCTAAGTCTACATTATTATTAGCAAAAGGAAAAATCTTAGAATTCATCTGTAATATTTTATTTCATATATTATTATATTTTTTGTGTATTTCATCTATGTCACTTTTTGCCACTCACTTAACTAAGGCTGAAAAACAAGCTGATCATCAGCGTCACTTCAGCTTTTGCAGTTTCAGTACAGTAAGACTCCAGTACAGCACATTTACATCCATTTCAGAATGTCCATCTCATTTTCAAATGTTCCCTTTCAAGGCAAGGCAATATTCAAATCTCTGTTTTCACACTGAATAGGAATCACATAAGTAAGGCGTGCAATTCAAAGTGTTATCGTTAAGCATCAGCACAGGGAGTATCCCATCACCTCCTTCCAAAGGAGCTCCCATGAGACCACTACTTTTTTCTTAAGCAAGCCAGTAAAGTTGTCCTGAATTATGAACATAATCATTTCTGGTTCTGCTCACATTGGTTTGAATTTCAGCAATTACTAAGTAGGAGACATCTTTGTGAACAAAATAATTTCTCCTTTAATTTGTATTTTTTTGTAGTGTGTATATATATGTATTTTTTTCATTATTTTCTTTTTCAGTTGAACATTTCTTTTCCTTTCCGCTAACAGCTAAGGCAGCACTAAGGCTGGGAGTGCTGAAGTGGTAGTAGACAACTGTTGAAACACAGAAGTCTGATAGAGAAGCAGGAATGAAATGTTAACATAAATCTATTTCACACAATAGCCTTCCATCATAAGTACAATTGTACTTCTCTATTAAATACGGTTCTAATGGAAAAATGCTATAATAAATATGCTAATGCAAGCTTAATTGGAACAAAATAAGATATAATCATTTGGACTGGGAAGGAGTCCTACAGGCACCTGGAGATTGAGAAGTTTGTGTCCAGAGACAGGAAGAAACAGCAGAGTTGAAGGCAGGAACAGCAAACATTTATACTTGCAAGGGCTGCAATTCAGTTTACCACATGATTATTAGAGAACAAAAAGGTATGCAAACCTGGACGGTTGAGTCTGATGTAGAAAAAGAGGAAACCACAGATATACATTTCCACCCTTTAAGGTAACAACCTCCACAGATAGGTAGTGTGCTGTTCAAATGAGAGCAACACTGTTGTTCTGGTTTCAGAGATGGTTACTTACCAACCTGCAGTTTGTAGGGAGGGACATTTTGTGGAGAATAAAGCACGGACCCCGCTTCCGGCTACGGAACGAAATCGTTTATTTCCTGAGGGTCCGGGGCTGATCTCGGCAATCCGAAGCACCCGCGTGTATGGGCGGCCAATACAATTGGTTAGCTGTCACCGCCACGTGGGTACTTCCGCGTCCTCATTGGCTGGTATCTTGCTCACCGGCTGCCTTGATTGGATGCTGCTTTCTTCCTCCTTCCCCTGCCGAGCTCTCCCTGCAGTACTGCCCTGTGGTCTCAAAGCCTTCCCAGCAACATCCCTCTGCCATCTCCAAGTTCCCCCAGCAGCTAGTCTAGCTGAGAAATCCTTCACATCAAGGTCCTCTACACTGACAATATTCGGCATGGATATAAGACAAAAAAAGAATTCATGGTAAACACAATACTTACACCAGTCTTGCAAACAAGTTTGTGCACTCCTTTCTCACTTCAAGTGAGAGAAGCAGAATTTAAACAAACATGATACATATAGTTTCGTGTCCAAAGATAGGATTTAGAGAACTGTAACATGTCAGTCTGGAAAGGCATTAGGAGATATACTATAGCTTTATTACTTTAATTAATAGACTGGGCCACTGACATGTACAGGAAAGTTTAATTTCATTCATTCAAACGTAAAATTATGATCCATTTTCGTCACAAACTAAAGATTTAGACTGATCTGAAAACAGTTACCCCTCAACTTTTCTTTAAGTAACCTATCGTCAAAAATAAATGAAATTTGACAGTACTGAAGCAACAGGCATTCCTATGACCACACTGGAACAGTTCCTGACAGCCAGATAAGCTGTCAGTATATTATATTCATATTTCTAGTGAAGAAACTATTTTCAGGGTTTCCTGATCAGAGTTTTTTAATGTGTAGGTCTACGAAGAACAAAAGTTATCCATTTGATATCTCAAAATTCACAGCTCAACTCCTTCCCTGAAATCCTGTTGGCCAGAAGTCCCATTAAATGTATTCCACATAAATTAAAAATTAGAAAAACAATAAACCAAGCAGCACAACATTTGTTGAGAATATAAATCTTACGAGACTCAGTTTCATTACTTCAATTTGATTAGCTGTGCAGTAACTTTAATACTTGGGTTATGGTATTATTACTATTAGCTGAGAATACCAAATGGACAAATTTATAGATAGAAAGATGCAGTAACACAGACAAATACACTGGCCAGCATCAGTTGCTTTTGTTGATGTCCTCCTCCATCCCAGAACAGCCACTTCCTGCAATACTTACCAGTGAAACCACACTCAGAACCCTATAAACCATACAACCTCTGCGTTAGCAGCATGACTCTAAACACGCTTAGACAATATGAGAGAATATAATAAATGTATTAATGATTGGTTTTAAATAGTTTTCCAATGATCACTCATTCACGAGTTTTTTAAATAAAAGTTTATTACAGAAATTACTTTGAACAAAAAAACCCAAACCAACAGTATCTCCTGTACTTAAAAAAAAAAAAAAGTAATATTGTATTCATGCCCTCTAGGGTGAACTGAAGAAATGCTACAGGTATTTCTTTCACTGTCATTCTGAGAGACTTCCTAGCATGGACTAACTCACATCTGCATCACAAGAATTAAGAATGAACACAGTCTCTTTCCATGCTTCTCCCCAGAAAGTTCTGCATATTAAAGTATTGCAGACAAACTCCAGTTCTGTTCATTCTGCAGTATTGGAACCAGTGTCTAGGAAAGAAAAACCAAAGTGTAAGTAATACACCCTCTACAGTTGAGTATAAATTAAAGAGAACTAATACTCATTCTCTAATACCTTCCCTCAGCTCAAAAGCATTCCCCAAGCATTTTAGGACACGTTCTGTATTTACCCACTTCTCTCCGCTGCTGATGATATGGTGCACAAGCTGCCTGATCTCTTTCAGTTAGCAACATCCAGTTAGCCAGCACAAAACTTAAAGTTTGTGCACACACATTGTTTGATATTACGGCATTAAAAATACAAGAAGCTTTGCTCTGACTTGTAGTGATACACAAGCATTTTACTATGGAAGGCCACAAGCACATATGGCTAAATCATACAACCTATGAAAAAGAAAGGGGTATTGTACATCCAGTAGCATAAGCTCCTATGGAGTGTGAGTCACAGTTTATTACACATCTTGAAATATATGCAGGAATAAGCATGATCCTCATAAAATAACTGAGAGCAATTCTCTGTTCTGAATTTTTGTCAGAAGCACCAAGTAACACCAGTGCAACTACTGGTATTACTATCATCACTGCTTTCTTGTTCTTAGAGCTATGGGAAAAACACATGACACAGATGTGGAGAAAGATAAGTCAGCATTTACGATGTTCCTTTAGCAAGTCAACTCCTTGTGGGGAAAAAAAGGGCTGTAATGTTAACAGCAACTTTAAATCACCCCATTCTTTAAATCTTATCTGCACACTTTATCATGAGTGAAAACTATTAATACTTGGAAAGTAAGGTTTCCTCTACTAGCTATAATAGACAAACAAAAAATAAAAGAGTAAGATTATATGCTTGGCTAATACCAAAAGTTGAGCAAACAATAAATTGTGTCAATTCTGTACAATTATGACTTGTAGTCATGCCAGTACCTGGAAGTCATGAAGAACCTGCTTCAGAGGGCTAGGGTGTATTTAAATAAAGCCCTTTCCATTCTCAGTTCTTTCTTTTCACATCACTCCCCAGTGGTGAAACAAGTGACACCATTTCCCACATCTTTAGTGATAGTCTGCCACAGGGATGGCTTTAAAAGTTGTAAACCAGCTTGCCACAAAAGTCTGCCATGTTACTTTTTCAGGTAAGAAATTTCCAGGAACACTGACAAAAGTAATCCAGCCAAGAAGATATGGGACATAAACTCCCGAAAGCAGTGTACATACAGTGAGCCTGTTGAGCAATATATAAGTATTTTAGTAGTATTTGCAAATGCTGGCATAAACTTGTCATGTCCCCTATGATCAAATACAGCAGACAGTTGCTTAATTTTCTCTGAAAAGTGGTTGCTCAGACTGAAGAGGCTCTCCTTGATTTCAATAAAACATGGTGCTTTTCTCACAACCAGGTTAATACAAGAAAAATCTCCCTACAGAAATTCAATGAAGATTACTTATGACTTTCCAATTGTTCCAGTAGTTCATGCTTCCCAACACCAGGTCTACAGCAATCTCTTAACACATTTCTGTTTCAGTGTTTATGAGTCAAGGAGCATTTATCTTGGTTTTGTTGCATTTATCATACATAAAAGGGAGTGCAGAGCACTACTTTTGTCTGAATAATACAATCAACCTCGCTTTAATCAAATGTTAGGTCAAACCTTTCTATAAATTATTAAGTCTTGTGGGTCAGTTTATTTATGTCATATTCCATACTTACTTTTTCCATCACATGCTACAATTTTCACTTTATCCACTTTTACAAGTTCAGTGACCTCCCTAAATTCAACGTCATTCAGTACAAATGTCCATACGTTGTCACAGAACCTGTATGTATTCAGAGACCCCTTTAAAGAGACAAGAGACATTTTCTGTAGGATGCATCCCAAATGTAACAGGAAATATGATGCTTACTGAACCACAGCCCTTCTACCATTAGGTTTGCCATAAAGCCAGCCATGAACCTGAATGCATGCAAACTCGGCAAGCAGCAATTCTGAGGAGAACTGCCCTCCAGTGGCTGGAATTCTCAAGACCGCATATGTATTCCAAAACCATTATGGTTTATTCAAGGGGAAGCTTCACAGGGACGTTAAAGAGCTTTTGTAACTTTTCTAATGTGTGTAAAGACCAGAATCAGACACGATTTCTTACAACACTGGCCATAAGAAAAATCAGTTACAGCAGTGATCACAACAAGATGTGAACCCTATAATTGTTCAAATAAAGCCAGTTTACAAAAATCGTGACAGAACTGACCTCTGTGACATGAGGTTAGAAAAAAGTAGTTATGCCCTTTTTAACATATTTGTGTGGTTTAAAAATCTAAAAATCTTAAGAGCTCACTTCATTAATGCATTCTGCATCAACTGCTGAGGATGTACTAGGCCATAATTTAACAACTGGTTTGGGTTTTTTCTTTAAAATTACAATCAAGTTGACATTTTACAATGTGCTGGCTATCTGGCATTTATTAGCGTGGCTGGCTGAGAAAAAAAAACACTTAGTTTTTCCTGATACCTACAGAAAATACCTACAAACTGACCCAGTGTCTTGCATAAGGGCAGATGCACAACTTTGTAGTCTCTCTGCATTACAGAAGTGGCTGAAAATCTGGCCTCATCTCACTTCTGCTAGGTCTAAGAGAAGCAAGTCTCCCTCCCCACCTGCAACACACTGAGAATGGCAGTGCTACTCATCAAAGCATTTCCCTCTTCCCATTTTTGTCCACCCACCAAATCTCTCCATAGTCTTTGCACTCATTTGAAAGATCAAATGCAGAGTAACAAGCCTCACAACTGTATACAGAAGAAATCTATCAGCACTCACTATTTCAGAGTCAAAATAGACCTGCATTTTTGCTTGGAGCACTCAGCTTTTAAGGGCATTCTGCACCAATGCTTGGTTACTCCACCCTCTAAAGAGCTTAAAGTGTTACCTTACCCTGAAGTTGACCCTGTTCCTGACGCGCTGTGCCAGTGCCGAGTTGATAGCTTTATCAAACTGAAGTAGCACCTGAAGCGCCACCTGAGGAGTGATCTGCTGGGACTGAAGTAGTTGAAAACATAGGTTTGAGTTACTTCAAAATAAACTCAAAAAAAGCTGTAAAACCTCAAAAAGTTCCCATGCAGCAGATTGTGAGGCTGGTGAGGCACTGGAATGGGCTGTCCAAGGATGCTGTGAATACTCCATCCCTGGCAGTGTTCAAGGCCAGGCTGGACAGAACCTTGGGTGACATGGATTAGTACAAGGTGTCCCTGCTCATGGCTGGGGGCTGGAACTAGATAGCCTTCGGGTCCTTTCCAACCCTAACTATTCTATGATTGTATGATCTCTAGAAGAAAAATCTACACAAGAATTATTTTACTGCCTTTTGCCTGTTTTAAATCTGAGAAAAGGAATTAGGTGCTAACACGATTTTTGCACTACACAAAGAATTCATCTGGCAAATATCAAGTGAAACCAACCAGAGGTGCAGGACATCAGTCACAGTGTTCTGGATTAACCTGATGTTTGCTCACTGGGAACCGCAAGAGGAGCTTATGTGTCCTATGGAAAACATTTTCCTTCATAGAGAATATTAATTAAAGGAATTATCATGACAACCGAGTACCAGATGCTTTGATTTCAATCAAGTTTTTCAGCCGTTGCCCATAAGCACCCAATACAGAAGCCACAAAACTGCTTGAGTAACAAGCCTCTCTATTCAGCTGATTGCAGACCCGGGCCCCCCACACACCTGTATGAGCTCGTCCAGGCTCTCCTGCAGACTGTTCCCCAGCGTGGTGTTCCTGTACAGCTGATAGGCCATGGCTCACTGGGGCGGGGCGGG